>JAZHYW010040445.1:0-42724 GCA_037355805.1 Ixodes ricinus | reverse complement strand
AGAAGTTGTCTTTAAACTCAGATTTCTTGAAAAGCTCTACAGCTTGCCTTTAAAGCTATTTCAGAGCACAGCTCCTATGCCCCCGTTTCCGCGTATGGCGGTGTCGGCGGCGCCATCGGCGTAAACGCGCGCGTTGCATTATGGGATGTCACAAACATATACACCTATCCAATTCCGCGCAAAATTTAGCGGAGAAACTGAATTGGTGTGTAGGCCTGTGACGTCTCATATTTCAACACCTATTTTGTCTCCCGCTAAATTTAGCGGGGAATCGAATTGGTGTATATCGCCGTCGGCATAACCGCAGCGCTGTGCGTTATAGGACGCCACAGACCTAAACACCAATTCAATTCCCAGCTAAATTTAGCAGGACAACTAACGTCACAGACCTTTACACCAATTCAATTCCCCGCTGAATTTAGCAGCAAAACCAACGTCCCAGACCTCTGCACCAATTCAATTCCCAGCTAAATTTGGCAGGGCAACTGAATTTGTTTTGAAACCACGTGACATCAATGTTCTCGCTAAATCTGACGGGGAAACTGAATTTGAGCATAAGTCGCGTGACGCCAAGACATGTGACGTCATTTTCTTCGCTATATTTAGCGGAGAAAGTGAATATGTATTGAGGGCACGTGTCGTCAATTTTCCAGATAAATTTAACGTCGAAACTGTTATGTCATGTGACGTCAAAGGCCACGGCTTCATGAAATACGGCTATACGAAATCCGGAGCAACCAGCCAAAACACGTTTCACGTTAAAACAAACAAACTCCGCGTGCGTTGCGTTTAGTGTTCTGCTCCTCGTTCCTCGTCGTTTGTGCTGTTTTAACCTTTTAAAGATGTAGCCTCCTCGTCCTGTCAAACCTTCCCCACCCCTGGTGACTTGGGACACCCTATATATACATATTTATCGCTCAAATCCTCTACCATGGTATATCGCAAAATCAAAATACCCCAAGAGCTACGCTCGAATGTCGCATTACAGAGAAGAGTAAAGGTCTGTAATTTTCATTCGAGGAAATGAATGTGGTCTTCCACTTTCGCATATAAAGGTCGTGACTCTGTAATACTTTTTTACTTGACAGTAACAATAGAACCTTCCCCGTCTTAGTGGCCAGTGTTCTGTCCACCTTCCAGGACTGCCTTCACCCGTTAAAACTCACCCACCAACTTCCGGTTGAGCGATCTATAAGATTCTTAGACCTTCGACTCTTTTTTGAAAGCAGTCACACCTGCTGGTCCTACGAACCTCGAGCAAAGAAGTCACTCCTCAACCATAGTTCCGCACATTTCAAGCTGGTTAAAAGAGGCATTGTAAAACTCTGCCTAAAATACTCTTTTGAAAAATCTTGCAAGCACACAGTCCATATGAGTTTCAACACGCAAATTTCTCGGTTGATTTCGGCGGGCTACCCCACGTCTTTATTAACTTCAGTGGCCGAAGTCCTACTCAGGGAGGTTAAGCAGGAAGGAGCTTTTACACGCAGAACAAGAGACCGCACCACAAGGCCTGTCATAGTTCCCTACATTCACAACCTGTCCCACAAGCTCAAGAAACTGGCCAATAGAGTCAACGTTGACGTTGTATTCTCCGCGCCGAATAGACTTGCTAGCTTATGCAAGAAGGTGAATGGGACATCTAGTCGACCAGTTGGATGCATCAAAAACCACCAGACCAAGTTCGTGTCCTGCAATGATGGAGTCATCTATTCCTTCCCCCTCACATGTGGCAAGCGTTACGTCGGACAGACGGGTCGCTGTCTAAATGACCGACTTCGAGAGCATAACAACAACGCCAAAAATGCCAACTCGGGTCATTCAGGCATCCACTGCAGAGAGCGTATATGTTCTCCCTCCTGGACAAATGCACCATACTGGAACGGAGCAGGAACAAACTGACGCGAGAAATTGTAGAAACCGCTAACATTGTAAGGCTAGATAGAATATGTGTTAGTAGTCCATCGCTAGCCTTAACGGAAAGAGTTAAACTATTTAGAATAAGCACAGTAGCAACGTCCGCTGTACAGGGAATTCATTATTTTTCTTCCTTCTACATTTTGTTTTTATTCCATTTTCTTTTCTTTCCTTTTCTCTTTTTTCATGCGTTCCTCGGGTTTTTTGGGTTCACTTCCATTTGCATCGGAGTGAAGGAAGATGAAGATGATGCATAATATACTCGAGTTGTCAGTCAGCGCTGTGTGAGAGTTCTTCCTTTGTGTGCGTGAAATTACTTTTAAGTGTGTCTGACCTTGTGCGCTGTGAAGCAGTATCAACTCTGTAATACTTTGTGCTACAGAACAAGTATAAACTCCTTAGTGCAAGCATTTTTGTTTTCCTCCGAACAATTAAACCACCAACAAATAGGACCAAAAGACTCCATCCAAAATTAATTTCCAGATACACCTCAAAGTTAGGGCTTCAATATTGCAATATTATTTCGCATCATATATGATAAGTGTCGCTGCAAATGGAATATAGAAATTTTGATGTAAATGGAGGTTGTTTTCGTCTGACACTTGCGGTTAGTACGGCATTCTAAAGAGTCTGAAAACGTTTTGCGGTGTAGTGCTGAATGCCGTAGTACTCCGCTTCTAATGAAATGAATTGAAGAAGTTGCGCTCCCCTTGAAAGGGTGCGCCAAGGTTAACTTATCACACAGGGCGTTATTAAATAAGCCTCTGGTCCCACGGCGTCCACCTCGAAAAGTACTTAGATGAACCATTAGATGGTCACACCGATTTGCGGATTTGGGATTTGCGGCCAAGTGTTCACCTCACTGAGTTGGCTTGTTGCTCTCTTGTAGTGCTGCATCACATCGTCCTTCATCGCCTCGTGCCGTGGCCATCGCATCGTCCTCGATCGCTTCGTGCCGTGCTGCATCACCTCGTCCTCTATCGCCTCGTGCCGTGGCCACTATCACCATCCCTCAAGCGTCCTTCTGCCTGGCTTTGATTGGTCGGCTCGGATGACCTACGAAGCTGCCACCTTACGGCGAGACGCCTCAACGGTGTTTAAAAGGACTGTCGCCCACCACAGACGCGGGATTTGCGGCCAAGTGTTCACCTCACTGAGTTGGCTTGTTGCTCTCTTGTAGGTGAGTCAACAAACTTTGTTTGTCGTTTCCATCACTCTCCGAGTATTTGTGGCCGCAAATCCCTGTCAAGTGTTGTAGTGCTATGGGCGTAGATTTGTCCACGTACAGGATACGTGTTGGCTGCTTTTTTCGCGTAAAAGATGCCGTGCCCTCGGCCATCAGCGTCGCAGCTTCCTCCTTGTGAAATTCCTGTGTCCTAGTGCGAAAATACTTTTATTGTCCTTGTGTTGCGCCCAACTTTTGCTTTGTGCGGGAGATGTTGAATCCAACCCAGGACCTGATGAAAAGATCGACCGAATTCTTGCGAATCTTGATCAGGTCATGACGTCGAACGAAACGTATCAGAAGGAAACTTCAGCCGCACTTGCTGTCATCAATGCAGGAATAACTGACATCTCAAAGCGCGTGTCGATTCTGGAGGAATCTCTTCGCGAGGTTACGAAGCTTAGAGATGATGTCAAGTCCCTTGACCAGACTGTTTCCACTCTTCAAACTGAAATGGGTGCCCTCACCTACAGGCAACGTGGGTTGGAAAGTATCGTTGATGTTGTCGACGACCTGAACAATCGTCTACGAAGAAACAATGTTATAGTCAAGGGTCTACCTGAACTTGAGCGTGAAACCTGGAACGACACGGAAAACAAGATCAGAGAATTTTTTTCAACCCACTTAAATGTTAACCCCGGCGAAATTGAACGCGCACACCGCATCGGCCAGCATAGGGCTGGAACTTCTCGTCCGATTGTTATAAAATTTCTTAGCTTTAAAAGCAAGTCCGAGGTTCAGCAAAATGCTCACAAGCTAAAAAATTTGGACGTCGCCGAAAGTCTGGATTGAAGAGGACTTTTCACCTCGACTGCAACTCGCCCGCAAGAAACTCCGTGACTTCGCAAAAATAAATCGAGGTGCGAGCAGATTTCGGCTATCATACGATAAGCTCATACTAAACGATGTTACTTACGCCTACGATGCTAATACTGATCAAGTTGTTTGTATTCCCAGAGATAATTTGCGCGATCTCAGTACGTGACACAAAAATAAATCCAGTTCATGCTGCACTACAAAGATCGGTTCCCTCTCCTTTCTTATAGCCAACTTTCGAAGTCTGCTTCCAAAGCAGGATGTACTGCTTACTTGCATCGATGCATGCTCTGTTGATGTCCTGTTAGGAACCGAAACCTGGCTTTCTTCGAATATTGCAGACTCGGAGTTGTCTTTTTCTAATTTGTTCACTGTTTATCGCAAGGATCGTCCCGGTGCCAGGGGAGGCGGAGTAATAGTAGCTATTAGAAACAACGTCTCATCCTCTGTTATCTCCCTTAACAGCACGCTTGAAATTTTGTGGGTCACCATAAAACTGGAATTTCAGACATGCGTAGTTGGTGTATGCTACCGTCCTCCGAGCTCTCCGGCAGACTTTGTTGAGGGCCTCACAGAAGTTATCGACGAAATCCAATGTAGATTCCCTAACTGTCCTCTCATATTGGCCGGAGATTTCAACTACCCTGGCATTGACTGGGGCGCCTGTGTTGTACCTGATGAATGTGCAAAGAAAAGTGAGTGCCGTAAGTTACTTGATATGGCCAATTACTTTAATATGAAGCAAATAATTACCGCTCCCACTCGTGGAGATGCCGTATTAGACTTAGTCTTTACAACTCACCCTGAACACGCTAGTGTACAAGTAATCGACCAAATTAGCGACCATCATGCTATACATTGTGACTTCTCTCTGGTCGTTAATAAGCGGGACTCAATAAAGAAAGAAATATTTGACTACAAGAGAGTTGATTCGGAAACTTTAGAGTCTATGCTACGCGAATTTTCCGGTACATTTCTTAGTGAATTCGATGAACGGTCAGTGAATGAAAATTGGGTCCTTTTTCGGGAAAAGCTATTGGAGGTTCAATCCATATGTGTTCCGACTTTAAAAATCGCTCCAAGTTTGCACAAGCCCTGGTTTACAACTGCTATTAAAAGATCTATTCAAAAAAGAAACGTCTGTACAGGCGTGCCCTCCACTCAGACTCGGAATATGCCTGGACCGTTTATCATGCTTACTCAATCATATGTAAGAAAGAAATAAAAACCGCCAAACAAATATTTTATGACGAGGATGTCTCGAACATGCTTAGAACTGATGCAAAAAAATTTTGGAAAGTAATTAATCCTAAACCTTCACCAGTATTGCCAAGTGTTTCTTGTGATGACGGGTCTTTTTTGGGCCCACGCCAATTGGCCGCTGGGTTTAACACCTTTTTTAGCAGTGTTTTCACTGAGGAGGATGTCTTCCCTCAGCCAGTCGCTTTGCCATCTCATGCTGAATGTGTTATGCAGGACATTGTTATCACCAGTCACGGGGTCGAGTGTGCCATCGATCGTTTGAACGCTAACTCCAGCCCGGGCCCTGATGGAATATCAACCAAACTCTTGAAATTAACCAAACACGTATCTGGGGTTCTGCTGGGTAGGCTGTTTCAACAATCGCTCTCCTCTGGCGAAATACCTGACGACTGGAAACTTGCCCACGTCATCCCCATTTTCAAGTCTGGTGATAAGAATTCTTTCAACAACTACAGGCCTATTTCGCTAACCTGCGTGGCATGCAAACTCATGGAACATATACTTTCATCCCAGATTATGACTCATCTATCAAGTAACAACCTTATCTTTCCGAATCAGCACGGCTTCCGACGCGAGCATTCTTGTGAAACCCAGCTGTTTGAATTAATTCATGACCTTCATGTTTCTGTTCATTCCTCCCGTCCCGTCGATGCTGTGTTTATTGATTTCGCGAAAGCTTTTGACCGGGTCCCCCACAACAGATTGATATATAAATTGGTTGGTATTAATATAAACGAATTAGTTATTGAATGGATAGCGAGCTTTTTATCAAATCGGTCTCAATCTGTCGTGATTAATAAACATGTCTCCTCTCCCACACCGGTAAAGTCTGGCGTCCCACAAGGTTCGGTTCTTGGTCCGGTATTGTTCCTTCTCTATATAAATGACCTTCCCGCTAACATTCAGTCCACCATACGCCTTTTCGCCGATGATTGCGTCATTTATCGCCCCATATCCACTCCTTTAGATGTGAGCGTACTCCAGCGCGACCTTGAAATAATCAGCCAATGGTGCAGCACTTGGTTGATGCAAATCAACATTACAAAAACAAAGTCTCTAACCTTCACCACCAAATTAAATGTTGATCGCCACGCGTATGCAATCGGAGAGAACCAGATTGAAAATGTCACATCAATCAAATATCTCGGCGTCCACCTTTCAGCTAACCTATCATGGAACCTTCACACTGAGCATATCATCAGCAAAGCGTCTAAAACTCTAGGATTTCTTAAACGTTCATTGTTCCAGGCTAATCAAGCAACTAAACTTCTTGCGTATACATCTCTCGTAAGATCGCAGTTGGAGTACGCGTCCATCATTTGGCACCCTCATCAGATGTATCTAACCAATAATATTGAGTCACTTCAAAATAAAGCCGCCAGGTTCATAGCTAAGGATTACTCCCGATATTCAAGTGTGACTAACATTAAACATTCCCTCAACCTTTCACCACTTCATTGTCGTAGATATATTTCCCGCATGTCCTTCTTCCACAAGCTATACCATGGTTCATCTGCTTTCAGAGATTCATACATCCAGCCTCCTCATCATGTCTCATCCCGCGTAGATCACCCCTTCAAAGTACGCCCCATTTTTGCTCGCACGAACCTATTCAAAAACTCCCCTCTCCCCCTCGCTGTCTCCGATTGGAACAGCCTACCCAGCGATATTGTGTCGATCACGTCAACCTAGATGTTTACCAGCGCCCTAACCAGTGTATAACAATGTATGTAGTTTTTGCTTACCTAGTTTTCTGTAAGCATTTTTGTTTTGTTTTTTCTTTTATTATAATTTGCGCCAACATCATGTTTGTCATGAAGTGCATTTTCTTTGTCTATGATTGCCTCCCCTATGTAATGCCGGAAAGGGTTTTTAGGGTAAATAAATGAATAAATGAATGAAATGAAGCGACCGAAGAAATATGATATGGCACCTGGCACTCATGTTCGTCGCAGGTTTACCGCGTGTTTCTGCCCGCCTCACGCAGTTTTTTCCGGGAGGATACAAATGCACGCAGTAAGTAAAGTGATCTTCTAGAGCCACAAACTCTTAATAAAAAATGGCTTACGCCATTTATTCCAAAGAAGAAAAAATTATTTAGGAAGCAGAGGAAACTTATTCTTGATTTTAGGCTTGCTTTGAATTTGTTCAAGACCTCCTTTTATTAGACCCCTTTGAGCTGAGTCATTCTAGAACTGTGGTTATCAACGGGGGTCCCTGAAGGCCTCTTGGGGTCCCCAAAGCTCTTGACCAAGACAAAAAATTTATCAAATCATGGGGGCAGGAGGACTAGGGTTGATTGGTTTCAGTTTGAGAGATTACAACTTGGTTGGCGAGCATAAAGTTTTCTTCATTTACCCTTCTGCCATTGTAATCACTCGATACCCTCAGTTCCTCTCAGTGGATTGCCCACCACCATTTCCTAGGATCCAGGAGGGATCCCCGAAACATCAGTGGTTCAGAATCACTGTTGTTGTGCATGACACATTTCATGATATATGTAGCATCAACAAGCATTATTATATATACAAGGTGTTTCAATGAAGACTAAAAATTGATAGTTGAAAAGAAAATACTCAGCGGGAATCTAACGCCACCCACGGCGGACATCAAGATAATTTACATGAATGATTTTTCGATATTCAATAATTAACTGTAACTTTTAATGAGTGGAAACAAGTATATAACATTAATTATAAACGTTCAAAGAATTATCAGAAACAAAAATGTCACCTGATTTTAGAAAGATACAAGACACGTACAGCACTTTAAAGCGTTACAAAAAAAGAACGCTCAATTGGAACGCGTTTTTAGGTTTCGTTTCTTTTCTTTATCCGAGCGGATCTTCGGGCCGGCCGTCCTGCCCTTTCAACGGCAATCAACTTCGACGTTCACAGAGGATGCAGAAGAGCACAGCCAAAGTAAAATAAAATATTGATATTTAAAAAATATATATATGCATATATATGTATAAAGTGTCGCGCTACTTGACAATAAATGCGCTCTATATATCGATTCTACTTCTCCGCCTATTCAGAGACAATGTATCTTCGGCCTTTATGCTGTAGAAATGTTATCTCGTTTGGTCCAGGTAATTGGGCAGCACGCATATTTCTTCATACAATTTACAACATCTGAACGGCCAATCTCATTTCCTTTTAGATGTATCAAAAAGAACTCAGCGTTGAATAATACAGTATTGCGGTAAACAGGCACAATTACATTCACGCCGTAGGTGATGTCACCCAGCACACATTGGCACAGCGACGGACTGATGGGCTTCAGCCAGGCCCAGCGCGAGAGCGCATAACATCTGTCATTTCCATAGAGGATGTAAACAAAAAAACTTACAATTCGACGTGAATGCGACCCATTTAGACGCGAAGACCATCTGCATGGCCAATAGGCCATATGCGAAATGTAGAGCGACATCTATTAGCACACCGAGAACTACGTCCGCCATCTTGTTAGTGGCGAGAAAACGAAACCAGAGACAAGACCGGCGAAGACCCCATGTAAACCATTGACCGCGCTACGTGCGAGAGGTGCGATGCCAACGATTGCTGCGTTCCGCTGCGGATGCAGCGATAAACCTTTGATTCGTGCGTGACGTGAACAGGGTTCACCTTTTTTTCCCTTATTTTTATTTGTTACTTGAGAGGCAGCTTTTGACGAAAACAATCGGTGACAACGCGAAGAAACATGCGGACGTTATCGCACGGCGTGAAGCCATTTACAACTACTGAACTGGGCCCTAATCCTTTCACGAAGTTATACCAAATTTGTTTATAACCTTCTTTTTTCTTTTATGTACGTTGTAGTGTCGGCCTGCATTTTTCTTGGTGCGCAAGCAGCTCAATGCATGCCGACGAGACCAACGACTGTTAAGCGGGGCAAAAAGATGGCAGTTTTAATAATCTACGCCACCAACCATAATTGAAGATGCGTATGGTGAACAGTGGTATGGTTAGGCTCATCGCAGTGGCTAAAACTCCGATGTCGGCGGCGGCAAAACTTCCGTTGCGGACGTCGAATGAAGCAACATGGGCGGTGCCAACTTCATTTTACAACCTCCTTTTTTTTTCTTTTTGTCGCAGCCGAGGTAAAAATTTTGTTTTGTGCAAAGAACCTCGAGGGTAGTTTTGAGAAAGTCACTGCAGTTATTCTGTCAGGGTTGAACAAATCTTCATTAATAGCGCAACATTCGTCAACTGTGCTTGAGGTCAATGCTATCTAAAACCAATTTTAGCCCTTTGCAACGCTTGAAAATTAATGCCCAGGGTACAGTTTCTTTTAGAAGAACACAAAGTGTTCCACCAAAAATACCCTCCGGCAGTAACAACTACAAAAACAAAACAAAACTAATTTTGAGTCATGTATTCGCGTGGAGCAGTATACCGCTAAGCAGTACGACTTCAAGCGTATTCGCATCGAAAAAATAATTAAAAGTGTTCCCAAAGATGAAAGGCATGAAGGCCTAGTCCTTTTGGAGGCCTGTGCACACGCTGGCGACAACAAGCTTTCACAGCAAAGGCGTAGGACTTGGCCCGCTGCTTCGATGAGGTTGTCGCCAGCGCGCACAGGTCTCCGAGAGTTTTGTCAGACAGTTGCTGTAGGTTGTTTAAACTGTTCGTCCACATAATATGGTCAGAAGGCGGAAAACAGTTGCTGCGACATCGCACATTGCCCGTACGGCTGTCTCCGATGCCTCCACCGTGCTTCGGTACCGACAACGCTTGCCAACATTAAAATGGCGACGTTCTCAGTGTTGTCAGACCACAAAGAAATTTCGCATAAGGCCCATTGTTGCCATCTCTGAGAGAAACGAAATAAATTCCTGAGCTTCTTGACAGTGACTAAAGATAATATAGATCCAGGGTTGCATTAGATAACTCACACCGACAACCAGAAATGTGGTCATTATTACAAGGGATCATGTTCCTGCTTGTCTTCATGAAAGAACCGACGTCCCTGAACAGTTTCAAGTCTGAAGGCACTGGGAGCGTCCTCAAGACAATCGCAGACATACCCAACGAGCTCATCCTTTCTTTTGAAACGGGGACCGACTTCATGGACGTCTTTGTGCCCAAAGAGTGTCTCAAGGACAACATCGCGCTGTTCAAGGCTTACCTGGAGTCCCGAGCAAAGCCGGTAACATTGTGGAGTGACGGCAGGATGCACTTTAGTCTTTGCGAGAGCAAGATGTGCTACACATTTAGGAGGTCGTTATCTACGATAGTTTATTTCATATGCGGCAAATACGACAATGAACACGTGTGGCGTAGCGTAGAAACAGATTATTTCATGAGTGCTTTCGTAGTAGCGGAATACAAAAATCATCCCTCCCAAGTTTTTGCACAGTCTCTCAGAATACCATTTGTTCCACCATATCCTAGAGCCAGCGGCAGATACGTAATGAGTTTCGACAACAGCAGTCTTTTTTTGACTAGCCAGTTTGAAAGGAAACGAATCGAACACCAAACTAATACGAGTTGTCTCTTGCAAGAAACGCAACAGAAGCTGAATGGGAGCTTCATCCACCTTGGATGTCAAAGCTCTTACGCCTGCCAGCATCCAAGCTTTAACGTCACATTAAAGATCTTGGCGCACCGCAACTACTTCCGTTCGCGTTGACGTTTACCCGGACACGTATGAGATGTTTTCGAGCAAATTTATAACTAGTTTATACACTGATGCAGATAGAGACACTCATGGCTTGTTTCGCAGTCTTCATAATTTCGGATGCGCCGGCTTTTCATTTTATGTTCCGAAGCGTAGTCCGGTTCTTAAAGGGGTACTCCGCCGATTTCTTCATGGTCTCCGATTTTCTTGAAATTTTGCTAAACTCGTCAAACAACATCGCCAAAATAGTATCCCAAATATAAGGTCAAAATAATTTTTTTTCACGAAGTTATTGAATTTACAATTTTTGGTCCTCACCGTGTTTTTCAAACTGAAAGTCTCTACTGGCAACAACGAAAAAGTGACGTCGTTGAAAGTGCAGGGGTTCACTCTTTGGACTGTAGAATTTGTTCCCAACTGATTCGAAGCAGTTTCATGGTGTCAAATGAATGCTTTGGAAGCTTGCTCCAGTCCCCGCGCTCCAGCACGGAACAAATGATTGGAATATTCTATTTTTTAGACTGCTCGCTCGACTGGCAAGCCTGCCCTTCCACTGACGTCACGGCACTGAAAAGTGCGCGAATATTTGAATGTTGGTTTTTGCATCATTTTCATTCGCCGATTTCGCAGTAACTATTATGAATTTCGCGATACTAAATAGCATACCGGAAAGGGTAAAGGCCGGGGAGTAAGAAAATATAGTTAGCTGAGGTAGCTCAAAAATCGGCGGAGTACCCCTTTAAGGAGACAATATTTTTCTTGCCATTTTCATGTGAGGTATGGGTAGGATTTATCGCTTCTTGTTTGTTACTCGTCTTGACATATGGCCTAATTGAAAAGGTTACAGTGAAGGCGAACGTGAATGTATTTCTCTTCGTATTTGCCATTGCGGTGGCATTCTTGCAGCAGAGCGCTCTACTCCACAGAAGCCTACTGAACCGGTCTCCGTCTCGGATACTGTACGGCATAATGGCCTTGATGTTTGTCGTGATATCGACAGCCTTTAAAGGCCGCCTCACTTCACTTCTGAACAGCCTTCCTCTTGAGGGAGAAGCCACTCAGTTCGTATCGTTCGAGCATTTCGTTAAAACAGGACATCGGCTCTGCATCCTTCAGGAACCAGGTATCCTCGGAGCACATGGATCACTAATGATCTTTACAAGGAAATGGCCCAATCCAGGATGGACATTGGTGTTACCAAACTTCGAACACGTCTCTACGTAATCTTCGCCCGATTAAAATCTCCGATGACGGAAGGGACACCTTCTTCACCTACAATTCGCGAACTGGCCCCAGCGAGGCTTTGAGGCAAGAGCTTCTCCGATAGAGGGTACGTTGAGACCGAAGGCACCGTGTTCTCGCACCCTGTAGGACCAGCAATGAGGGCATCTTCGGTCTACCGAGATGACTTCGATGCAACTTTGAGTAGGGCGATTGAGACGGGCCTATATGAAAGGTATGCTGCCCTTGCCGAGTACAAAAGCAGATACTTTCGCGAGAGTAGATTGCAGCCCACCCAAGACCTGGTTCTGACCTTCGGCGATCTGAGACCGTTTTTGTGGCTTGGTTCGTGGGTATGTCTTTCTCGGTTCTTGTGTTTATTAGTGAGGTCATCTTATCCCGTGTGGGACACCGAAATTGTTCAGATCACGGAAGGCTGATTCCCAAGCAACGTTCACACCACGACATTTGTAACGCGGCCCTTACTAATAGAAATCATCGTCGCCTTCTTAAACGAAACTAAGAAAAAATGTCTAACAAGGTTGAACTAGATGGCGTTTATAACTTAGACAACTATGTGAGTTCAATGTTGGAACATGTATAGAATGAGTACTACACCTCTTGTATAGATTTCTTTAAAATCTGCAGAACCTAAAAAATGTACATTTTCCTTATACTTGTATTGTGTTATAAATAGTTGATTTGAATGTATATCACATTTTTGAAATTATTTCATTTGTTTTTTACTCCGATGGATTCGAAATAATGCTGAACATAAATTATCGGGCTAGAGACAACTCGAAAGACGCAGCGGCCGGTAACTCTATTAATTGATAATGCCACGGTCATCTCTACCATGATTGCACACCCAATGCGTTTCTTCTTTATTGAAAGCTTGTGTTGTACACTAGAAAGCGTACTTCTTTTATTCAAAGTTGATGTTCAATTAGAGTATACTGTCAACCCTAATTTAGTTATAGAGAGGTAATATTCAATAAAAGTGTACTTTCAAGCTCACGTTTTTTTTCCATTCAAAGCTAAAGTTCAAATTAAGAATACTATTAAATTTTCTTTTTTTTATTCAGATCGATTGTTTAATTAGAGCATACTGTCAATTTACTTCTTCTATTCATGACGCTTTTCAATTAAACGGTACTGAAACCTTCCGTTTTCATCGAAAACTTGACTTTTAATTAAAGTATACCATCAGGCCTTCTTTCCCCTGCGAAGCTTATGTTAACTTAAGCATACTTTCAACCTTCCCTCTTTTTAGTTCAAAGCGTGTGTTCAATTAGTCTAGGCTGCCAACCTTCCTTTGCTCTTTATTCAAAGCAAATATTTAATTTGAGCATACTGTCTACTCAGGTACTGACTGCGAGACCGATATCTTATAATAAAACGAGGTAGAACATATTGTAGGCTAGATTCTAGAAATTTTAAAAACGTACTCCCAATATACACGGAATGTTTAAATCCCAATATAACCTGAGGTTTAATTGATACGCACTTCAATTATGAAACATCGTTGCCTCTAAGAAAATTTTAATTGTAATATTTTTATATATACAAAAATACATTCAACGTCTTGCCCGCACTTCACCCGCGCCATCGTCTGTCTCCCGCCGAATCCCATGCCAGCGTCCTCGTCAACTGTCGCCGCTGCACGCTTCTTGCTGTCCGCCGGTCGAGAACCCCACCGTCCGAAAGAGCCCTCTTTTATAGCCTCAACCCCGGCCGATCACGTGCACCCCCACGGCCTGTTCACGTGCACCACCACGACCTGTTCATGTGCCACCTCGCGATCCCCAAACGGGGCGATGCACCAGGCGACAGGGACCGCTCGCCCAGGGACCCGGGAGCACGGGGAGGGGTGCCAGCAGGTATCCGCGGCCCCTAGCCGATCACCTGCACCACCACAATCCCTTCACGTGCCACCTCGCAATCCCGAACGGGGCGACGCACCAGGCGACAGGGACCGCTCGCCCGGGGACCCGGGAGCACGGGGAGGGGTGCCATGAAGGCTGGCCGCATCCTAGCCGATCACGTGCACCCCCCCCCGACCCCTTCACGTGCCACCTCGCGATCCCCGAATAGGGCGACGCACCAGTCGACAGGGCCCGGTCGCCCGGGGATCCGGGAGCGCAGGGAGGGGTGCCAGAAAGGATGGCCGCGGCCCCCAGCCGATCACGTGCATTCCATCGACCCCTTCACGTGCCACCTCGCGATCCCCGAACGGGGCAACGCACCAGGCGACAGGGCCCACTCGCCCGGGGACCCGGAAGCACGGGGAGGGGTGCCAAGAAGGATGGCCACGGCACCCTAGCCGATCACGTGCACCCCCCCCCCCCGACCCCTTCACGTGCCACCTCGCGATCCCCGAACGGGGCGACGCACCAGGCGACAGGGCCCGGTCGCCCGGGGATCCGGGAGCACAGGGAGGGGTGCCAGAAGGATGGCCGCGGCCCCCAGCCGATCACGTGCACCCCCTCGACCCCTTCACGTGCCACCTCGCGATCCCCGAACGGGGCAACACACCAGGCGACATGGCCCACTCGCCCGGGGATCCGGGAGCACGGGAGGGTGCCAAGAAGGATGGCCACGGCCCCTAGCCGATCACGTGCACCCCCTCGACCCCTTCACGTGCCACCTCGCGATCCCCGAACGGGGTGACACACCAGGCGACATGGCCCACTCGCCCGGGGATCCGGGAGCACGGGGAGGGGTGCCAAGAAGGATGGCCACGGCTCCTAGCCGATCACGTGCACCCCCTCGACCCCTTCACGTGCCACCTCGCGATCCCCGAACGGGGCGACACACCAGGCGACATGGCCCACTCGCCCGGGGATTCGGGAGCACGGGGAGGGGTGCCAAGAAGGATGGCCACGGCCCCTAGCCGATCACGTGCACCCCCTCGACCCCTTCACGTGCCACCTCGCGATCCCCGAACGGGGCGACACACCAGGCGACATGGCCCACTCGCCCGGGGATCCGGGAGCACAGGGAGGTGTGCCAAAAGGATGGCCGCGGCCCCCAGCCGATGACGTGCACCCCCTCGACCCCTTCACGTGCCACCTCGCGATCCCCGAACGGGGTGACACACCAGGCGACATGGCCCACTCGCCCGGGGATCCGGGAGCACGGGGAGGGGTGCCAAGAAGGATGGCCACGGCCCCTAGCCGATCACGTGCACCCCTCGACCCCTTCACGTGCCACCTCGCGATCCCCGAACGGGGCGACACACCAGGCGACATGGCCCACTCGCCCGGGGATTCGGGAGCATGGGGAGGGGTGCCAGAAGGATGGCCACGGCCCCTAGCCGATCACGTGCACCCCCTCGACCCCTTCACGTGCCACCTCGCGATCCCCGAACGGGGCGACACACCAGGCGACATGGTCCACTCGCCCGGGGATCCGGGAGCACGGGGAGGGGTGCCAAGAAGGATGGCCACGGCCCCTAGCCGATCACGTGCACCCCCTCGACCCCTTCACGTGCCACCTCGCGATCCCCGAACGGGGCGACACACCAGGCGACAGTGGCCCACTCGCCCGGGGATTCGGGAGCACGGGGAGGGTGCCAGAAGGATGGCCACGGCCCCTAGCCGATCACGTGCACCCCCTCGACCCCTTCACGTGCCACCTCGCGATCCCCGAACGGGGCGACACACCAGGCGACATGGGCCCACTCGCCCGGGGATCCGGGAGCACGGGGAGGGGTGCCAAAAAGGATGGCCACGGCCCCTAGCCGATCACGTGCACCCCTCGACCCCTTCACGTGCCACCTCGCGATCCCCGAACGGGGCGACACACCAGGCGACATGGCCCACTCGCCCGGGGATTCGCGAGCACGGGGAGGGGTGCCAAAAGGATGGCCACGGCCCCTAGCCGATCACGTGCACCCCTCGACCCCTTCACGTGCCACCTCGCGATCCCCGAACGGGGTGACACACCAGGCGACAGTGGCCCACTCGCCCGGGGATCCGGGAGCACGGGGAGGGGTGCCAAGAAGGATGGCCACGGCCCCTAGCCGATCACGTGCACCCCCTCGACCCCTTCACGTGCCACCTCGCGATCCCCGAACGGGGCGACACACCAGGCGACAGGGCCCACTCGCCCGGGGATTCGGGAGCACGGGGAGGGTGCCAAGAAGGATGGCCACGGCCCCTAGCCGATCACGTGCACCCCTCGACCCCTTCACGTGCCACCTCGCGATCCCCGAACGGGGCGACACACCAGGCGACAGGGCCCACTCGCCCGGGGATCCGGGAGCGCAGGGAGGGGTGCCAGAAAGGATGGCCGCGGCCCCTAGCCGATGACGTGCATCCCTCGACTCCTTCACGTGCCACCTCGCGATCCCCGAACGGGGCGACGCATCAGGCGACAGGGCCCGCTCGCCCGGGGACCCGGGAGCACGGGAAGAGGTGCCAGGAAGGATGGCCGCGGCCCCTAGCCGATCACCTGCACCCCAACGACAACTTCACGTGCCACCTCGCGATCTCCAAACGGGGCGACGCACCAGGCGACAGGGCCCGCTCGCCCGGGGACCCGGTAGCACGGGGACGGGTGCCAGGAAGGATGGCCGCGGCCCCTAGCCGATCACGTGCACCCCCTCGACCCCTTCACGTGCCACCTCGCGATCCCCGAACGGGGCGACGCACCAGGCGACAGGGCCCGCTCGCCCGGGGACCCGGGAGCACGGGGAGGGCTGCCAGGAAGGATGGCCGCGGCCCCTAGCCGATCACGTGCACCCCCACGACCCCTTCACGTGCCACCTCGCGATCCCCGAACGGGGCGACACACCAGGCGACAGGGCCCGCTCGCCCGGGGACCCGGGAGCACAGGGAGGGGTGCCAGGAAGGATGGCCGCGGCCCCTAGCCGATCACGTGCACCCCCACGACCCCTTCACGTGCCACCTCGCGATCCCCGAACGGGGCGACGCACCAGGCGACAGGGCCCGCTCGCCCGGGGATCCGGGAGCACGGGGAGGGGTGCCAGGAAGGATGGCCGCGGCCCCTAGCCGATCACGTGCACCCCTACGACCCCTTCACGTGCCACCTCGCGATCCCCGAACGGGGCGACACACCAGGCGACAGGGCCCGCTCGCCCGGGGACCCGGGAGCACAGGGAGGGGTGCCAGGAAGGATGGCCGCGGCCCCCAGCCGATCACGTGCACCCCTCGACCCCTTCACGTGCCACCTCGCGATCCCCGAACGGGGCGACACACCAGGCGACATGGCCCGCTCGCCCGGGGATCCGGGAGCACGGGGAGGGGTGCCAAGAAGGATGGCCGCGGCCCCTAGCCGATCACGTGCACCCCACGACCCCTTCACGTGCCACCTCGCGATCCCCGAACGGGGCGACACACCAGGCGACAGGGCCCGCTCGCCCGGGGACCCGGGAGCACGGGGAGGGGTGCCAAGAAGGATGGCCGCGGCCCCTAGCCGATCACGTGCACCCCTCGACCCCTTCACGTGCCACCTCGCGATCCCCGAACGGGGCGACACACCAGGCGACAGGGCCCGCTCGCCCGGGGACCCGGGAGCACGGGGAGGGGTGCCAGGAAGGATGGCCGCGGCCCCCAGCCGATCACGTGCACCCCCACGACCCCTTCACGTGCCACCTCGCGATCCCCGAACGGGGCGACGCACCAGGCGACAGGGCCCGCTCGCCCGGGGATCCGGGAGCACAGGGAGGGGTGCCAAAAGGATGGCCGCGGCCCCCAGCCGATCACGTGCATTCCCTCGACCCCTTCACGTGCCACCTCGCGATCCCCGAACGGGGCGACACACCAGGCGACATGGCCCGCTCGCCCGGGGATCCGGGAGCACGGGGAGGGGTGCCAAGAAGGATGGCCGCGGCCCCTAGCCGATCACGTGCACCCCTCGACCCCTTCACGTGCCACCTCGCGATCCCCGAACGGGGCGACACACCAGGCGACAGGGCCCGCTCGCCCGGGGACCCGGGAGCGCAGGGAGGGGTGCCAGGAAGGACGGCCGCGAGAAGGATTCCTACAAACTTCACCAAAACACAAACACAACACGCATATTTACACAAAGTTGTTCTTACAGATAAAATTTACGAATTTATATTTTGGTTAGTGAAATCAAGTACAAGTGGCATATATTCAGGCTGTTCAGTAAGTGGTAACGTATATTTTAGCATTTGGAGACCGTAATTTGTTTAATGGGTTAGCATCTCCCAGCATGCAGCGTGTCGAGGGAAGAGACTATAACATTTTCGGTAAGGATGGCAAGACTTGCCAGAAATTGAAAGTCTAGTTTTTGTTCATTTCTTAAAACCAGCGGCCAATTTGAAATTGTATAAGTTATATATACTTATAATAGCAAATGTAATAAAGAAACCACCAGTATAAGAGTCGCATGGAGCGTTGCAGATAATTCCAATCACTTCTTTTGAAGACATAATAGGCATTATAAATTTACAGCTATAGTCGTGCCCCAGATGCGTGGCAATAACTTAATTAGTAAAAAGAAAGGGAATCGCAAATAACTAGTTTGGCACATGTTGGCTTAATAGAGCGGCTCTGCTTTACTAATCAAAGGACGCGAGAAAATTTCAGGATTACATATTCAACATGATGATCCCAGGACATGTTTTCAGAAAAAAATAACGCCTAATTTCTTGAAGGTACCAGCAATTTTAATAAGTGTCATGCTTAACACAAGGCTGTAAGTAATTATGAGAGTTTTAGTTATTGGGCAAAAAATAGCCTGGTGTCTGTTTGTGTTTATTCTTAAAAGATGTGCCTCTGCCCACATTTCTAATTTAGATAGGATTTGGTCTGAAAGAACTATCAGAATGTTTGGCTCGTCAGCAGAAAAAGAGAACATGCTAGTGATGCCGGAATTAAAATTATTTTTGCGTTTTAATTAGTTTGAGTTTAGGTAAACAAACAAGTAATTGAACAAACTGGCTAAAGAAATTCCCGCTGGCTTTTACCCGTTTATATATAATGCGATAACATATTCCGATAAGCGGTTTTGATATTTTGTCAGGTTTAGGTTTTTCCATATTGCCGCCCGCAGCCTGAGAAAGCAACGCTCGGTCACGGTCTTCTAGAAGATTCCCATTCATTCTCGCACTAATTGTAACTTTCCCTTTGCCTTGTTGTTCTCGAAAGTGCCAGTTCATCCTCGCCCCGAGCGCGCGACGCTCGAACTTTCTTTGCCGAACTTTCGAGATAACGACGCACTCTAGATAAGCAGCTGCCCGCGACCTTGTCGAGTCAGTGTCGCTCGAGCTCTCTGTTTCGCCGCCGAATCGCCGCCTGCTTTTCTGCTGCATCGACGCTCCGTTCGTGACAGAAATGTCACGAACGGAGGTAACACGAAGACGAGCAATGAACTGAAAATTAAAGGTTTAATAGGCGAACTTGCGCCAAACAAAATGAGTAAGCGAAAGAACGTCGAGGCAGCAGAAAAGCAGGCGGCGATTCGGCGGCGACAACAGAGCTCGAGCGACACTGACTCGACAAGGTCGCGGGCAGCTGCTTATCTAGAGTGCGTCGTTATCTCGAAAGTTCGGCAAAGAAAGTTCGAGCGTCGCGCGCTCGGGGCGAGGACGAACTGGCACTTTCGAGAACAACAAAGCAAAGGGGAAGTTACAATTAGTGCGGGAATGAATGGGAATCTTCTAGAAGAGCGTGACCGAGCGTTGCTTTCTCGGCTCTGCGGGCGGCATTAGGTCGTCGTCGCAAATGGAGCCGACATCTTTGGGGGCCTCGTCCGCAACCCGCCGACCGCCGTCGAAGCGTTTATCACTGAGGCAACGAACATGGAGCGCGCCCTCCAAGCACGCGCCTCCTACTGCCAACGACATCCCGGCGTCGTTTCCTCTACGCTCTGCTCTTAACGACGACATCGGCGCCCGTACCCGGGACATCCGTGAGGTTATCCGCGACGTCGTCCGGGAGGAGCTCCAGAAGTTGCTACCTGCGGCCAGTCCTCCGGCATCTCTCTCCATCGCTGAGGCTGTCCGTGAAGAAATTCACCGGACACTCCGGCCAGAGGTTCCCGGCACCTTGGTGGCGCAAGAGGAGCCGACGCTGAGCTACGCCGCTGTAGCCCGCCGTCCACCGCCTGTTGCCCGTCAATACCAGGCGTCAGCTCGTCGGGAATATCCAACGCCGCAAAACCCTCGCCGCCAGGAACAAGTCCAGCACATCCGCCCGGAGAGACCCTCGCCGAGAAAAACCGACGTGTGGCGAACAGCCGACCGACGCCCGCTGTGTTACCACTGCGGGGAAGCTGGCCACGTGTATCGGCGATGCCCGTACCGGCAGCTGGGGCTACGCGGCTTCCACCCCGACGACCCGCGCCCACGCTACGGCGAGCGACCCCGGGACATCGACGAATACCTCCGCCGGTCGCCATCCCCGGGACCGTCTACACGTCGCGGTTTCCGATCGCCGTCACCCCACCGCCCTGCATCGCCTCCATCGTAGGTCCCGCCGAGAAAGCCTGTCCTCCCTGCCTCGCCGGGAAAACTGAGTGCGGCAATACCGGGAGGTGGTATTGCCGATGACGAACGACGCCAAGATCCTCCACAAACGTCGGAAGGCTCCCACACTAGCGACGAGACGGATAGGAACGACGGTTCTGCGACGGTGTCGAATAACCTCGACGTTACCATCGACGGCCACGACGCGAAGGCACTCGTCGACACCGGAGCAGACTATTCCGTTTTAAGTGGGAAGCTCTCTCGCCGCCTTCGGAAAGTGATGACGCCGTGGGATGGCCCGAAAATACGAACCGCCGGCGGACATCTCATCACACCAGTGGGAAGGTGTACTGCGCGCGTGGACATCCACGGAGAGACCTGCCCCGTGAAATTTGTCGTCCAGCTTTCAAGAGGACTGTTCAAGAGACGTCATCCTCGGCATGGACTTCCTCTGTGAGTACGGTGCCGTGATCGACCTTGGCGCAAACAGGTTGACGCTGCGAAAGCCCGTTCTACCTCCGGAGGGATGCAAAACGACGCCAGCCGCCGTCCGAGTCATTGCGGACCACGTGAACCTGCCGCCACGGTCGAGTGTTCTTGTGCCCGTCGTGACCGATAGCAGTTGCCCGCGGGAAAGTCCTTCTGGAGGGCAGCGTCCAACTGCTTCTCGGAAGAGGAATAGGCGTCGCAAGGGGCGTAACGGAGCTGCAGGATGGACGTACTGTGGTCTTCGTGACGAACTTTCGACCGGAGGCGCAGCACCTCACGAACGGTGCCGCTGTAGGACACGTTGAGGAACTCCGGGCCGACGCCGAAATCGCCGCGATCTCCGACGAGCCCTCGCCATGTCAGCCGCACAGTACACCACCGCCGCAGCTCGACGTTAACCCCAAGCTCAGTGCCACGGAACGACGACAGCTCGGAGACCTCCTCGCCGAGTTCGGCGACTGCTTTGCGACGACGTCGAGGGTGCGCCAGACAACAGTGGCGAAACACCGCATCGTTACCAACGAGGAAGCGCTCCCGGTGCATCGGCCGCCGTACCGGGTCTCTCCAAAGGAACGAGAGGCCATCCAGGAACAGGTACAAGAGATGCTCAACGACGACATCATTCAGCCTTCGAGCAGCCCGTGGGCCTCTCCAGTCGTACTGGTGAAGAAAAAGGACGGAACGCTTCGATTCTGCGTTGACTACCGGCGGCTCAACGCGGTGACGAAGAAAGACGTGTATCCGCTCCCCGCATCGACGACACGCTGGACCGGCTGCGCCACTCACGGTACTTTTCGTCGATGGACCTTAAGAGTGGCTACTGGCAGATCGAAGTCGACGAACGGGACCGAGAAAAGACTGCCTTCGTCACGCCCGACGGACTGTATGAGTTCAAGGTGATGTCCTTCGGACTCTGCACAGCGCCGGCAACGTTCCAACGTGTCATGGACACCGTCCTGGCAGGCCTCAAGTGGCAGACATGTCTCGTTTACCTCGACGACGTCGTGGTATTCTCGGCCAACTTCGACGAGCATTTGCGACGCCTTCGAGCCGTTCTTGAGGCTATCAGGACCGCAGGACTCACCCTGAAGCCGACGAAGTGCCGGTTTGCCTACGGCGAACTGAAGTTCGTGGGCCACGTTGTGAGCAACGAAGGTGTAAGTCCTGACCCTGAGAAAACTCGCGCCGTAGCTGCCTTTCCGCCGCCCACCGACAAAAAGGCCGTCCGAAGATTCCTTGGACTTTGCGCATACTACCGGCGATTCGTTCAGGATTTCGCCAAGCTTTCTGCGCCGCTCACGCACCTTACGAAAGACGCCGTGAACTTCGAATGGGGTGGAGAACAACAACAGGCATTCGACGAACTGAAGCGACGGCTCCAGTCACCACCGATTCTCGGCCACTTCGACCAATCAGCCGAAACGGAAGTTCACACGGACGCCAGTAATACAGGACTCGGAGCGGTACTGGTCCAACGACAAGACGGTGCGGAGCGCGTGATCGCATACGCTAGCCGGACGCTGTCGAACGCGGAACGCAATTACTCGACGACCGAGAAGGAATGTCTGGCCGTCGTCTGGGCCATCACGAAATTCCGCCCATACTTGTACGGGACTCCTTTTCGGGTGGTCACCGACCACCATTCGCTGTGTTGGTTAGCGAGCCTGAAGGACCCATCGGGACGCCTCGCTCGGTGGAGCCTACGACTACAAGAGTACGACGTGACCGTGGTCTACAAGTCAGGCCGAAAACACAGCGACGCCGACTGCCTGTCCAGAGCCCCGGTCGAGTCAGCTACCGGATGTGCCAAAGACGACGGCGACGACGACGACCACTTTCTTGGCGCGGTGAGCATTCACGGTATGGCAGCGCTCCAGCGGGACGATCCTGAGTTGCGTGCACTGATCGACCACTTGGAGGGACGAGGGGGTACGATTCCCCGAGTCTTCTCACGTGACCTGCCAAGATTCGCCGTCCGGAGAGGTATCCTCTACAAAGAGAACTTCGGGGACAGCAACTCGACGTGGCTCCTGGTGATTCCTGCTAGTCTTCGAGAAGAGATCTTCCAAGCCTGCCACGACGACCCAACATCTGGTCACCTTGGCTACAGTAGGACTCTTGCACGGATCCGAGAGAAATACTACTGGCCCAAGCTCCCGAAGACTGTCCACCTCTACGTCCGTTCGTGCCACGAATGCCAACGACGCAAGAAACCACCGACGAAGCCGGCAGGTCTCCTGCAACCGATAGCGCCCCCGACTGCACCATTCCAGCAGATTGGAATGGACCTTCTCGGACCATTCCCGCCGTCGACGCAGGGAAACCGTTGGATAATCGTGGCAACTGATTATCTCACCAGGTACGCCGAGACAAAAGCACTCCCGTCGGGGACCGCCGTGGAAGTAGCCAAGTTCTTCGTGGAGTCTATCGTCCTCCGACACGGCGCTCCCCAAGTCCTGATTACGGACCGAGGATCCTCGTTCATGGCGCAACTGACACAAGAGATACTCCGCCTGAGCCACACCGACCACCGCCGGACCACGGCATACCACCCGCAGACCAACGGGCTCACGGAGCGACTAAACAAGACCATCGCCGACATGATTTCGATATACGTGGACGTGGAACACAAGACGTGGGATGAAGTGTTGCCCTACGTCACGTTCGCGTACAATACGGCGATTCAAGAAACTACCGGCATTACACCTTTTCAGCTGGTGCACGGCAGAAAGGTGACGACGATGCTCGACGCCATGCTGCCCCACGACCCGACTGGACGACAGCACCGACGACGCCCAGCTGGTCACCCAACGAGCAGAAGAAGTACGCCAGCTAGCCCGTCTTCGAATAAAGGACCAGCAACGTGTGGACGCTGGCCGGTACAACCTTCGTCGCCGCGACGTGGAGTTCCAGCCCGGAGACAGGGTGTGGGTGTGGACGCCCATTCGCCGCCGCGGACTCAGCGAAAAACTGTTAAAACGCTACTTCGGACCCTACAAGGTCATCCGCCGCCTTGGGGACTTGAACTACGAGGTGCTCCCCGACGGAACCCGACCATCAGGACGCCGCCAGCCACGACCCGAAGTCGTCCACGTCGTTCGACTCAAGCCGTTCTACGCACGATAGGATTGCGATACTGCATGTTTATTTCGTTTCACCGTAAATTTTTTAGCCATTTCTGTTTTCCTTTCACGTTGCATCGGGACGATGCACTTTTAAAAGGGGGGATAATGCCGCCCGCAGAGCCGAGAAAGCAACGCTCGGTCACGGTCTTCTAGAAGATTCCCATTCATTCTCGCACTAATTGTAACTTTCCCTTTGCTTTGTTGTTCTCGAAAGTGCCAGTTCATCCTCGCCCCGAGCGCGCGACGCTCGAACTTTCTTTGCCGAACTTTCGAGATAACGACGCACTCTAGATAAGCAGCTGCCCGCGACCTTGTCGAGTCAGTGTTGCTCGAGCTCTGTTTCGCCGCCGAATCGCCGCCTGCTTTTCTGCTGCCTCGACGTTCTTTCCTTACTTATTTTGTTTGGCACAAGTTCGACAATTAAACCTTTAATTTTCAGTTCATTGTTCGTCTTCGTGTCACCTCCGTTCGTGACAATATCACATTCGAAAGACTCTCAGATGAGTTAAATATTTGCACACGCGTCTTCGAGCAATCGCGTCCGTGACCGAATGGTTATTGTGCTTGGCTGCCACGAAAAGGGCCGAGGTTCGATTCCTGGGGGCGGACGTACCTTCAATAAGAATTTATTTTTCTTACTTCTGTACAGGCCGCCTTCTGTTAAATTCGAGAACACTGTGGCTTGATCGAGGCCCGAATGTTGTACGTGCCGAAGCCTCTACTCCGATTATTCCATAAGCCCTCACGTGTACATAAGGGACTCCGCGTGGCGAGCCGGAGGCACTCTTTCCATAGAGTAATATAGTATACGTAAAGTGTTGACACTAAGGCTCTATCACGGCCCAGCTGTTATGATTTACAACATCCGCTTGCTGGCGCAGTGGTGCCTAATTATTTATGCATTCGTTTTATTGTAACATAAAATAATATTTTCCCTTTAATTTACATATTTATAAAGCTATGAGTAGCTTTGAACATTTAAAAGAAAATATTACGACTGCGACAAGGGACTTGGCAAGACTCACGACTTTGGGGCTCCCATAACGTGAGCTAAGGTGGCGGGCGTTGACGGGTCGTGTTGTTGGCGTCATCGCGTGGAGTTCTCGACGTTCTTTTGTTCATGGAGAAGGTGAGGCGGTTGAAGCACAACCAAGTGGAGAGTGTTTCGAGCGTCTCTTGAATATCAGCTGCGTGGCAAAAGCGTTTTATATATGATATGATATATATATATATATATATATATATATATATATATATATATATATATATATATATATATATATATATATTCGAGCAAGCTGACACCACAAACGCGAACCTGTTGCCTCGAACAACGCTTTCGCTTCACGAGCGTGCGTGCATTACAGGTTCGTTTGACGCGTCGAACTCGCTGTCGTAGCTCCTTCTTTGCTCGCCCTTACGGTGAAATGGAGTACACATTTCTACGAACGCCTGCAGAACAGTTACCTTTGTTATGGCTCTTTGTGGTCAATAAGAATTTCTGCAGTACTCAGTTTTCTCGTACGGTTGTCACCTTTTTTGCCTCTGCTGAGTAAAGCGCTTTTAGTTTTATATTGGACATTCTGCATGGTCCGCTCTGGACTACACAATTTAAGCGTGCATTTAAGTGATCGATTCTTGTCTGAATCTAAAATTCTTGTTGGTCGCGGCAGATAAGTTGACGCAAGCTACCTCATAATACTAACGATATCCATTATATAAGTTACCCATCCTTTTAGATAGGAACCATATATCTGTCTAGCCATTTAGAAAACGGAATCGCCTAAGCAGGGAGCCGACACCACTTCACAAAAGCCGCTTGATGCGCTGACAGTCAAGTGAGCCGCTGGGGCGTATGAGAGTGGCCACTCTATACGTTAGTGTATTTCTCTATGATATTGTCACGAATGACAAGTGATGAGGCGATAATAACTGAAGAAACTAAACGTTTAATGGGGCGAACTTGTGCCCAAAAGTAAAAAAGAAACAGAAGATAATAACAAAGCGTCGCGGGCGTCGAAAGCGGCGAAGCAGCAGGATCGAACGCTGAGGCGAAACTGACTGCGGCTTGCCACGCGGAGCCTCTTATGTACATGCGTGGGCTTCTGGAATAATCGGCCCAAAAGGTTCGGCGTGTAGAACTTTCTGACCTCGAACAAGCAACACGGTTCTCGAATTCACCAGAACATCACATTAGATGTCAACAAAAAGGTGTCCCCGCGGCCAGGAATCGAACCCTGGCTTTTCGCGTGGGAGGCAGGCGCCATAACTGTTGAGGCCACGCGACTTCCACAGCCGTACCCGATGGAAGGGCCTTCGTCTCGGCGTACCGTGTAAGATAATCCGTGGCGACGATTATCCAGCGGTTTCCCGACGTTGACAGCGGGAAAGGGCCAAGTAGATCCATTCCGATCTGCTGGAACGGCCTGGACGGGGGAGCAATCGGATGCAGAAGTCCTGACGGCTTCGTCGGCGGTTTTTTGCGTCGCTGACACTCGTGACATGATCGAATGTACAGGTGAACGGTCTTCGGTAGCCTCGGCCAGTAGTACTTTTCTCGAATCCTGGCGAGCGTCCTGCTGTAGCAAAGGTGTCCAGCCGTTGGGTCGTCATGGCATCCTTGGAAGATTTCTTCTCGAATGCTGGCAGGAATAACCAACAGCCATGCTGTGTTGTTGTTGACGAAGTTCTCCTTGTACAGTACCCCTTGCCGGATGGAGAAGGTATGCAGGATTCTTAAGAAAGCACGGGGAACCGTACTCGCTTGTCCCTCTAAGTGCTCGATGAGCGGTCGCAGTTCGGGGTCGTCTCGTTGGAGCGCTGCCATGTCGCTGACGTTCAAAGCGCCGAAGAAACACTCATCGTCGTCGTCTTCGATACAGGCACGACCGGCCTCGACAGGAGCTCTTGACAGGCAGTCGGCGTCATTGTGCTTCCGGCCGGACTTGTACACAACGGTCATGTCGAACTCCTGCAGTCGTAGGCTCCACCGGGCGAGGCGTCCGGAGGGGTCTTTCAGATTCGCGAGCCAGCAGAGCGAGTGGTGGTCCGTGACCACGCGAAAAGGACTTCCATACAAATATGGGCGAAACTTTGTTATTGCCCAGACGACAGCAAGGCACTCTTTTTCAGTTGTAGAGTAGTTCTTCTCCGCCTTAGATAGCGTCCGACTCGCGTATGCGATGACTCGCTCTGCCCCGTCCTGCCTTTGAACTAGCACCGCGCCAAGTCCGGTGTTACTGGCGTCCGTGTGGATCTCTGTATCCGCGAACTGGTCGAAATGGCCAAGAATCGGGGGCGTCTGGAGTCTTCGTTTCAGCTCATCGAATGACCGCTGGTGTTCTTCTGTCCATTCGAACTTTACGGCGTCCTTCGTGAGGTGTGTCAGCGGTGCGGACAGCTTGGCGAAGTCCCGTACAAATCGTCTGTAGTAGGCACAGAGTCCGAGAAATCTTCTCACGGCCTTCTTGTCAGACGGCGGCGTAAATGCAGCTACGGCGCGGGTCTTCTCGGGGTCAGGGAGAACACCTTTGTTGTTCACGACGTGGCCGAGGAACTTAAGTTCACTATAGGCAAATCGACACTTTGTTGGCTTGAGTGACAGGCCGGCGGTCTTGATGGCTTGAAGCACGGCTCGAAGTCGTTTCAGGTGCTCGTCGAAATCTCGTGAAAATACCACGACATCGTCGAGGTAGACGAGGCAGCTCTGCCATTTCAGACCTGCCAGCACGGTGTCCATGACACGCTGGAAGGTGGCTGGCGCTGTACAAAGTCCGAATGGCATCACTTTGAATTCGTACAGTCCGTCGGGAGTGACGAAGGCAGTTTTCTCCCGGTCGCGTTCGTCGACTTCAATCTGCCAGTAACCACTCTTCAGGTCCATCGACGAAAAATATCGGGAGTGGCGCAGTCGGTCTAACGTATCGTCGATGCGGGGGAGCGGATAGACGTCCTTCTTCGTCACATTGTTCAGTCGACGATAGTCCACGCAGAACCGCAGGGTTCCGTCCTTCTTCTTTACAAGGACGACTGGGGACGCCCATGGACTTCTTGAGGGTTGAATGATGTCGTCGTCGAGCATTTCCTGGACTTGATCTTGAATCACCTTCCTTTCCTTTAAGGAGACTCGATACGGCGACTGGTGGACAGGGAGCGCGTCGTCGTGGGTAACAATGCGATGTTTCGCCATTGGGGTTTGGCGAACTTTCGACGATGTGGCAAAACAGTCACTGTATTCGGCGAGGAGATCAACCAGTTGCCGGCGCTTAGGAGCTGGGAGCTCGGGGTCGATGTCGATCGGCGGCGGCGACGTGCTGTTCTGCTGTGACGACGAGGTTTCTTCGGAGATTGCGGTGACCACGGCTGGCGCCTGAAGCTCCTCGATGTGGCCCACGGTGGTACCCTTCGTTAGGTGCTGCGGCTCCTCTCGGAAGTTTGTCACAAGAACAGTTGTACGTCCTTCTTGAAGATCCGTTACGCCTCGTGCGACGCCAATTCCTTTCTCAAGGAGCAGTTGGACGCTGCCTTCCAGAAGAGTTTCACCGTGCGTGGCTGCGTCGGTTTTGACGGTGACAAAAACACTTGACCGCGGCGGTAAGCTCACATGGTCGGCGATAACTCGGATCGCGGTTGACGTCGTGTTGGTCTCCACAGACGGTAAAACAGGCTTTCGCAGTGTCAGCTGGTTTGCCCCGAGGTCGATGACGGCGCCATACTCGCAGAGAAAGTCCATTCCGAGGATAACGTCCCTCGAACAGTCTTGCAGAACGACGAACTTCACAGGACACGTCTCACCGTTGATCTCGACGCGAGCAGTGCATCTCCCGACTGGTGTGATGAGGTGCCCTCCGGCGGTTCGTATTTGAGGTCCATCCCACGGCGTCGTGACTTTTCGAAGGCGGCGGGAAAGCCTCCCACTCAAGACTGAGTAGTCTGCTCCGGTGTCCACGAGTGCTGATGCGTCGTGGCCGTCGATGACGACGTTTGGGTTATTGGACACCGTTGCAGGAGCGTCGTTTCGGTCTCTGGTAGCGTTCGAGTGGGGGCCCTCCGACGTTCGTGGAGGATCTTGGCGTCGGTCGTCTTCGGCAACTCCACCTCCAGGGGTTGCCGCGCCTAGTTTCCCCGGCGAGGAGCGAGGGGCGACAGGCTTTCACGTCGGGGTCGGTGCATCGGCGAAGCTGGACGTCGCGGCGACGGCGACCGGAACTCTCGGCGGGACGCAGGCTCGGGGGACTGAGGTCGTCGCAGGTACTCGTCGATCTCCCGAGGGCGTTCACCATAACGGGGGCGCGGGTCGTTCGGGTGGAACCCGCGCAGCCCGAGTCGTCGGTATGGGCATCGGCGGTAGGTATGGTCTGCTTCCCCGCAGTGGAAGCACAGCGGGCGTCGGTCGGCCGTCTCCAGACGTCAGTCTTCCGGGGCGCAGGTTCCGGGCGGACGTGCGCCTGATCTTCCTGTCGTCGGGCGTACTGCGGCGCTGGAGCGACGTCTCGGGCGGCGCCGTGGCTGCGGAGGCTGCGGCGGCGTCGTGCCACGGCGGCGTAGCTCAGCGTCGGTTCGTCCGTGCCGCAGTGGTGACGGGAACCTCTGGTTGGAGCGCCGATGCACTTCTTCCGACAGTCTCGGCGATGAGAGGTCGCGGACGACTGGCGGTGGCAGCAACTTGCAGCTTCCGGACGACCTCCCGGATAATTTCCCGGATGTCCGGCGTACCCGGAGTGTTTTGCCGCTGAAGCGCGGGCAGCGACGCCTGGCTGACGCTGGTATGGAAGCGCGCGCTTGGAGAGCGCGCTCGATGTTGGTTGCCTCGGTGACGAAGGCGTCAACGGTTGCCGGCGGGCTGCGGACGAGGCCTCCGAAGATGTCGTCTCTCACCCCGCGCATGAGGACCCGTAGCTTCTTCTCTTCTGTAGCCCGAGGGTCGGCGCGGGCACTCAATCGCAGAACGTCCTCTACGAAGCCGGTGACGCTCTCGTTGGGGCCCTGCATTCTGGTTCGCAGCAGGTCTTCGGCTCTCTCTCGGCGGTGGTGGTTGATGAATGTAGCCTTCAGACCGGTCTTGAAGATGTCCCACGACGTCAAAGAGGACTCATGGTTCTCGTACCAGTGCTTGGCGGTCCCCTCAAGCGAAAAGTAGACGTTGTGCAGGCGCTGCTCGTCGGTCCAGCCATTGTGGCGGGCAACGCGTTCATACTGGTCAATCCAGTCTTCGACGTCTTCGTAGCTTTCGCCGAGGAAGGGTGTAGGCGTCCGCGGAGCGACGGGCAGGACGACGACGGGCGGGGTGGTCATCGTCGGGATGTTCTTCTTCGGCTTCTGCAGCAGGGGTCCGGATCCCGGGAGCTGGAGTTACCCCGCACCTCCACCAAAATGTCACGAATGACAAGTGATGAGGCGATAATAACTGAAGAAACTAAACGTTTAATGGGGCGAACTTGTGCCCAAAAGTAAAAAAGAAACAGAAGATAATAACAGAGCGTCGCGGGCGTCGAAAGCGGCGAAGCAGCAGGATCGAACGCTGAGGCGAAACTGACTGCGGCTTGCCACGCGGAGCCTCTTATGTACATGCGTGGGCTTCTGGAATAATCGGCCCAGAAGGTTCGGCGTGTAGAACTTTCTGACCTCGAACAAGCAACACGGTTCTCGAATTCACCAGAACATTACATTAGATGTCAACAAAAGGTGTCCCCGCGGCCAGGAATCGAACCCTGGCTTTTCGCGTGGGAGGCAGGCGCTATAACCGTTAGGCCACGCGCGCGCTGCCTACTTGGCAAGCTGCGCGCGCGGCAATATTCCGTCTGCACTCGTTCCTGCCGTCACGCCGTAATCGACGCTTTCAACGCGAGTTGTTCGCCTTTATTTTTTATTTTGTGTTGGCACAAGTTCGCAACAATACACGTTTAGTTTCTCCAGTTTTTCGCCGCCTCATCGTTTGTCATTCGTGACATTTTGGTGAAGGTGAGGGGTACCGCATGTTCGTTCAGCGTACCACTCCGAGGGTCCTCAGGGCAAGTCCGATCGCAAGCTCATGAAGACCCAATAAAGAGAATACCGAGGCCCGATCAAGTCGCCGCACCCAAGGCCCATCCCAGGAACTTGGACTTTTGCCACCCAAGACCAAGCAGCCAACGAGGCCGACCATGGGCAACCAGGCGCCGCAGACCCCAGCCGCCACCGCCGTCATATACCTACCCGTCGCACCCCGGGCACCGACGCCTTTCCAAGTGGAGGTCCTCGAGGACATAGAGGATTGTCTGCAAAACTATGAACGTGTGGAACGCCATACCGGAGGGTATGGCGGGCCACACGTTAATCAATCAATACTTCGTTTTACATCAGACATCATCAGTAGTAAACAGCGAGGCAGGTCCATGCCCCAACTTGTATTCTTTTTTTGTCAGTTTATGAAACAGGGTTTGCCCAAAACTTCCAGGAATCATTTTTTGTAGTCGGCAGCGCCGCCTGGAGGGGCCCGTCTTTGAGCGGAGAAGTTAGTAGGGGATCTAAGCTTTGAAACGAGACCGGTCTCAGTTGCCTGCGGGCAGTTGTTGAGGCAGGTCACGCTCCGCGCAGAGGTATCAACTGCACTCTCGCCGAGAAAAAAATGGACCAGTCTTTGGAGCAATGTTATGCAATCAAGTTTTGTGTGAAACTGGGCAAAAACGGGACGAAGACGCTTGAAATGCTTCGGAAAGCCTACGGTGACGACGATAATTACCGAACTAGCGTTCGGATATATCGGAACGCCACCCGCGTTCCTATCGCCTCCTTCTTTAGCTTCTCGAGCAGCGTCAAGCCCAACTTATCAGCAGGTGAAATGGAGATCACAATGGAGCTTCTGACGTTGCGCATCTTCGTCTTTTGGCGTCATGGCGCTACACACACACAAAAAAGGTGTAGCCCTTACACCCATTGTCAAATATACGGCACCTTTAAACTTCAGTGGGACGTACAGCGCACTGATGTTCAACCGACGCTACCAACTTTCACGACCAGCTGATAGCCGAGTTGTGCAACCTATTAGATAGCTTAAGTAAGTGTAACTGACCGTAAAAAAAGTAATCGGGGTTTCGGTTTCCTTGGCCTTACTGAAAAACTTTAGTGTTTTGTTTCTGTACTCTTTGATACGTACTTTAGTTGTTTAATATAATATATCGCACCGTCAACAGGCCTCTCGTATATGTTGGGGCCGTCAGTTTGACATGAGTGTGTCAAACTTCAGTTCGCCGTTTAGCGCACTTAAGGCAATCCTGCAGTCATCGTGAGGCCGCCATGGATGGAGGTGGTAGGGCTGACCAATTCAGCTGGGAGGCGCAGCGATGTTTCATAAACAAAATGTGATGCGGCACATCCGAGGTCTTCCCTCATGGCCCACGCCACACCAGATAAATGGGCCACGTCTCTACCCATCGTCCTCCTAGGGTTGCGCACAGCCATAGACGAAGACCTCGGATGTGCCGCATCGCATTTAGTTTTTGGTACATCGCTGCCCCTCCCAGCTGAATTGGTCAGCCTTACCACCCCCATCCATGGCGGCCTCAAGATGACTTCAAGATTGCCTTAAGTGCGCTAAACGACGAACTGAAGTTTTGGGGTGCTGTATATGTGCCAAGGGGTGTACGGGCTACACCCTTCTTTTAGGGTGTACTCTACCAGCAAACACTGCCATATACAGTGAGGCTAGGCTCCCCAAGGTTCTTTTTGTGGTGGCCCAGGGCGAGCTGCCCTTGAACGATCCTCAAGGCAAGAGCCACGAGCAGAGGCAGTGCACCTCGGAGGATCCTCCATTTGTTAAGCTTTAGGGCGATCTTTGCGTGTAAATTCTCTTCAAGGGTGTTCGGTGAAAGATATTATAGCGTTGGACTGTTTACTTTCAGCGCCAACATGGCGCACTCGCTCGTCTTCTTTCCTGCAGTTTTAGATAAGTTACTTCTTAAAGATAATTAGCTAAATTTGCAGTTAGTTTTACAGCAATTTAATTAGGTTACAGTTAGTTTAACAGCAGTGTAATTAGGTTACAGTTGTTTAGATCAAAGTAACGCTTTAAAGTTACAGTTAGTTTGCTAAGAAACTTGGTGTCTTTCAAGATACATTCTAATATTTTGACTATGAAGACCAGCGTGGTAAGTCGAAATCTGTATTGGTTCGGTTTGGTTCCGGTTCACATTTTTGTTTCAGTGACGGTTCAGCTCCGGACAGCAAAAATAACGTTTTAACCCGGTTCAAACGGATCACAAGCTTTTTAATATATTATTATCAAATTTTTATTCAAAACAATTTGTTGTTATCATTTGTGCCGTCCCTATTTATGTTAAGAAACAAAAACAAGAAGCTGCATTCTTTTTCTTAGACGTCCGGGTTGAAACGAAGTTATATATTAAAACGCTGTTGTTATGCTACAGTATTTTCAGTTGTTTATTCCAGTAATATGCTTTATCTGAATTGAAAAACTCACACAGTCAGGTTATTTACCTGAAAGGTCAGTGATTGCAACAACTTCCATTCTTTGTGCAATATTTTTTATTGGCGCATTCTGATTTTTGAGGGGATTTGTGCATGTTAGAGTATATTTATTGTTTTACAAACTTTCGTTGGCCGCCATCAAAAGCCGAGATCAGTTTGCTGAGGGAAAAAAGGCATGAGCCTTTTTGTTTTAAACGAGAGATTGAGAAAAAGCCTAATAATAGGTTTTGCGGTGTTCTTCAGCGTTAGAATTATGATTAATTGCTTCCCGTAGAATCTTAACTTTCTGATGTGTATTTGATAATCGGGAATTTTCTCATGAAAAAACTAACACGGCAATCTCTTTTTTTATTTACTGTAGTGAATACTTCTATCATCTGCTAGAACGGGGAGTAAACCAGTAACTAATTACCGCGTAATTTTCGGAAGAACACTTAGCAGACCGATTGATTCAGTGAAACACATCTACTGTTGTTTGAGAAGGAATGTGTCTTTTTTATTGTATTTTCGCATAAGGTCAGTGCCACAGAGGCAGGATAATATATCAGGGATCAAGATTGCGCTATGTAATTATTGAAAACATCCTCTATATTGTCCAGCTTATTTTGTTCTTGTCTGCGATTGAGCGCTTTTTCTGGGTGATCACGAACCAAGTGGCCAACTGGCCCAAATTGCAATTTTAATCTTATTCTATGCCCATTTTCACCTCAATAAAAAAAAAAGTGTGCATTGTTCATACGCGGCGCGAAGTAGTTATTACGAGATTTCGTTGCCGGAGGAAAATGCGATGCTCTTGGCGTTTGAAACGTGTAAGTCTTCATAATATAACATATACATAATCTAAAATTATCCTACATATATATTAATTATCATCATAAACAGTGAAATTAGTAATACTCCACGAGGTGCCGGACCTTTTCACTAATGTTCTTGAGGTGAAAACGAGTTTAGTCAAACGTATTCTTTGCGACAATTTTTCGTATTAACCATTCGACGTTCGGTTTCATCTGTGGTTGGAAAATATTTTTCCGGAATGTCTGAATGTTTTCCAACAGTCAGACATTCTAAAAACGGTTAAGCAATTCAAGTAGAGGGTAAGAAACGCTTTGGAGAAGAGCGTGTTGGTTCAGTTCAAGGATGAAGAAAGAATAAAACAATTAAAACTGGGACGATACAACACATCTTTCATCTTTCATCTTTCTTTCATCTTTCATGTGAAAGATGTGTTGCATCGTCCCAGTTTTAATTGTTTTATTCTTTCTTCATCCTTGAGGGTAAGAAACATACCACACACAGAAGTCAAGACATGTCTTCCTTTTATTCACAATAAAGCTGCGTATTTTAAGATATTTGTTACCATTATGTGAAATTAGAGAACGCAAAACAGGTTAAGAAAGCCTGCTTCTGAAGTTCATGTGGCTTTCCTTTATTTCCCGTAGTGTCCACGCTAGCCATGTCCGCCGTATCCGCCATGGCCGCGATGACCTCCGTGTTTGTGTCCTCCATGACCGTAACCACCATGGTGTCCATGGTGGCCGCCGTATCCGACAGATCTTCCGTATCTGTGTCCTCCGTGGCCGTGCCCATGGCCATAGCCGCCATGACCGTGTCCTCCGTGATGACCACCGTGTCCGCCGTAGCTTCTCCCAGCAGACACGAGGGCCAGTGCCAGAAGGAACACCAGAACTGCAGCCTGGTAACCAGAGTGGTTTGTTAAGCACACTGAGACTGAACTTAAAAGAGCAAGAGCCGAGAATTGCTATATATAGTCCTCTTCACTCTAGGTGAGAGCATAGCGGTAGCCACAAAAGCGAGCTCAGGGCTTTCAGAATCCTACCATGCGTGCCAGCTCGTAAACTGCAGAAATATTTCAAAACATCATGCTCATTCTTGTACATTAGAGAACACTCGAACATAAACTGATACGCACTATAATAAAAACAATTAACACCTTTGTGTTAGCTTTTAAAACTACACAAAATTTATGTGCAGTAAGTATTGTCGATCTGACCACGGAATGGTTCAGAAGAATTGTTAACTTTTTAGATTATATTTCTCTAACTTTGGAATATACTGGAGGAAAAGAAAACATAAAATCTGGAAAGTCAATGATGTCTACAGTCGAAGTAATGCTGGTCCAAATCCTGGAGCCGGCAGCCGGTGTTTCCTAATTTTACTCAACAAACGTCGTCCGCCATTCCCCCGAAATAATTCTAGCGGTTCGTTTCTGATTTTTACTTTGCCGTAAACTTGTGCTTTTAGAGCTTACGAAGTTTTGACAACCGCAAAGCCTGTGAACAATTCCAGAATTAAACGAAGATGGTTTCATACCTTGATAAGCATTTTATTAGAAAGACACATTAGAGTTTTTTTCCTGCTACTGTTGCAATATAAAATGTAGTATATATGAGACAGAAGCAACATCAATGTTCCGAAACATTTAGAGGTACTTTCTATCAAAAACAAAAAAAACGTGGTTAGTAACTTTGAAAATAACCGGACTGAAACAGAAATAATGAAATGGCCATGCACTTACCGTGAACTTCATTATGAGATGCTGGTTGTTACTGCGGTAACTGGTAGGAAGTAGAAGCTTCAAGTGCAGTCCCGGTATGCTTTAGGATCCTCTTAACCAGCTTATATAGTCCACTCGCCGTGTTGGAAGCACACGTGTAATGCGTTGTTTGCGCTGGACTTCACCGAGGTAGTTTGATGTTTTTTTACACGTATCATATGAGCCAGCCACAACAGGTGTTTTTACTGGAACGTGTTGCTCTGAATATTTCACACGTGTAACGCGTCTGGCTAAAGTAATAACAGTATAGAAGCAAAACACATTTCTTTATGTTAGTGGAAGGCGATAGATGGGGAAACAATACGCCATGCTTTGTAGCCACGTTAATATTTCTGCATTTAGCCCCACATGAAACGAGTAACGGACTGGTAGCAGTACATTTTCTCTTTGTCTAGTGTGAATACTATGTTAGGTTTGCATAATTTGTATAGACTTGATTAGGAACATATAATTATCAATTATATTAGTTTGTTTTAGTAATTCCTCCAGATAATATGGGTCATTCTACTCTGGAACATTCTTTTCGCTGTAGACAGCAAAGTTGATATCAACTTAAACACTCCAAAATCCTATATTTCCTGGCTGTAGCATAGATGCAAACAATGCAGTAATAATCTATACTTATAATTTTGGGAACCTATATTTAATACTCCTATAGCCTGTGAATATATTATTTGCTTTGGGTAATATAAATAACGTAAGCGCAGCTTTAACTCCAAAATAGTAAAGAACCTCACTATTAGGAGCTTATTCTTAAAGCGTTCTTATATATCCGATAAAGATACCCGATAACGATATGACGCTTGTGCAAAGGAGTCAGAAATGTATCCGGTATCCTCATCGGATGTAACCGTTGAACTTTTAACACGCATCCCAATTAAAGTTTAGTTTCCATAACTACGTTTTTTCCAGAAAAATAAGGGCACGAAATGTCCCGCAATACTGCCAATGTCATTTATATATTAATGTATCACATGCAAGACCTCTTACGTTTAAATACATACACCCACTAAAAGTTGTATCAGTTAAACATTTCAGTTTTGTGGTAATTCAGTATGTTTACTAACAATGCTTTCATGGCTTTTTGACCTAGTTTGTACAATCCACTAGACTCTAAGTCTCTCGTAATAAAAGTGCCGGGTATTTGAACGACGATCTTAAAATTTACAAAATATGGTGGAAAACAAAACATGTAGCACAAAGCTCTGTGCCACATTTTGACTCTTTTTTTCTTACCTCGGAGGCCTTGAGAAGCCCGAAGAAGTCAAAGTAGAGTCAAACCTGTCCTTCTGTGACTAGAGTCTGTATATTGTGGCCCTAATTCACCAAACAAGGGCCAGTGTTAGGCTTCCCTGCCTGGTAGTTCGGCTGTCTTCTGGTATCGCTGGTTCAAACGCGCCAAACAGGTGACACAATTAGGCTTACTGTCTGATACTTTGGTTGTAATCGGGCCTATTTGGGACCAAGTCGCCAAACAAGTGTGAAAGTCGGGCTTCACTTTCAGATTGTTCGTTTGTCATTTGGCACATTTGGGCCCAAATTGCCACACAACTCCGAGAGTTAGGCTTGCTGCCCGGTAGTTCAACTCTCATATGCCATCTTTGCTCCCAAATCTCTAAAAAGTCCCAATGATAGCAATAACTTCCTGATGGTTCGGCTGTCATCTGGCATTTTTGGGTCCAAATCGCCACACAAGTGCCAGGGTTAGGCTTATTACATTGTTGTTCGACTGTCATCTGGCATCTTTGAATCTGAATTGCCAAACGAGTGCCAAAGATAGGTTTCACTTTCTGATAGTTCTATTGTTATCTTGTTATCTGGCATCTCTGGACCTAAATCACTTAGTAAGAGGTAGAGTTAGGATTCCTGTCTGAAAGTTTATTTATCATCTGGCGTCTTTGATACCAAATCGTCAAACAAGTGTTAGAGGCTTCATTTTCTCGTAGTCCGGTTTGAATCTTGCACCTTCGGGCCTCAATTCTCAAACAAATGCCATAACTTATACCTAATCCATTACAAGTGACGAAATTTCTTACATTTATCAATAACTTTGTAACGGATGATTGACGTTTTTGCTGAAGTAAATTGTAAAGTAATTTCCTCACAAATATCTACCGAACGGCTTTGTTGTAAATCAGTTTTTTTACGAACCCCCCCCTCCCCCAAACGGACAGGGCTGTTGTCGACCATACACTCCCCGCTTCCCCAAGGGGAGTCCTGTAGCATCGGCATAAGCCGCTATAAACAAATTCGCCAGTACGGCGCCGACGTTCGTGAAATCCTGCGAACTTAGAAAAAGTTGCTCGAGAACGGCGCTGGCTCGAGCTATAAACGATTCGATTTTTATCTGACAAACGGCTCGTACATTTTTTGAGCGCATCCGCAACAAAGTGAATGCAGTAATTCTTTGCGCAGTTTGCGGGTTTATGGTACGTTTGAGAATACGGATTATTTCAAGAATGCGATGAAGTTGAATGGCCAGGGAACTTGTGGAAATTTTTTTATAATAAATATGAAATTTAAAATGGCTGTATACAAAAATTGATGACAATAAATGCCGCAAGTTTCTGTGTTCGCCATATTTGTTATGGTTTCGCTTCATGCATTTATACACTCACATCACGTTTTTATATTGTTTACTTCAGCTAGTTCTCCTTGTCTCCGAGTTTAACAGGGATGTTCATTAACACCTTGTGCTATGCATGCCTCCTGCCCTAAATCTACATTGGCATATTTAATCCCCTTAGTGTTCATGACGATGATGTTGAATGGCGAGTTCAAAAGTGAGTCTCATTCAACACCCCGAGTAATTATGTATGTAATCCTAAACAAAAATCCTCTATGAAAGCATTTTAACCTCAACCTGACCCTGTAATGGCTGACTAGATATAAATGCTTTGTACAATTCTACAAGTCATTGAGTTTCCCCATCTGCTACCAGCCCCGAAGAGTGACGCAACGTACTCGTTTCACACGTGTTCGTTTATTGACAGTCATCGTCGCCTGCCAGTCTGCGACTCACACGACACCCCCCCCCCCGCATACTTCGCAAGGCCTCTGTCTGCGGCGCAGCGCCACTCACGTGACCGATAACACTTAACAGCCTTGCAACGGACATGGCGAGATATGGTTTATGATGCGGCGACCTGCTAGGACGCTTTCTGCCACCAGGGTACTTTCAAGGTAACCATTCAAGTCCTATTAATAAACCCTTTGGGCTCCTCCGTCCTGTAGTCCGCAGGACAAAACCTAGTTACCTCGAATCAACGGCATCAAACCTAGCTTCTATTTCCCTTTCACACTTCGGCCTGTCTGCCCCATCTGCAACTTGCACTTCACAGTTTTTGACCACCGGGAAGCTTTCTGATTCAGACCGAGAGCGAAGCAAAGTTTTATCAGGTATATTTTAATAAAACCCTTTGGTGGGCGTCAGATAAATGTCCAGAGTAATGGGAAGTGTCTTTCAGCAGTTTCTGTTGAGCTGAAGATATGCACTCCTCCTAAGGAAGTGTAATGTTTAAGCCGGCTATGAATTCCCAAACTAATTTTGTTTTTGCCACAATTTTTACCATGGCTGCCACGGTAAAAATTGTGGCAAGTCCAGGGTGATATCACCTGTCAACTAGATCATCAATCAGCGAATTCGCCAATCGTTGGAGCGTGTTCCTGTACGTTATCTTTCGGTTTGACCAAACATGTTTTCTTAGATATATCATTCGACACGTAGCAGCAAAGAACTGTTAGAAAAAGGGAAGCATGTTGTTATTGTCATTACTAGAATGCCTTTTTCCTTCTGGCGCTTTCTCTTCTTCTCCAATTCAGTGCTCTAAATGCTAAAATTACTGCAAAAGCATTAGGATGAAGGAAGACTCAGTTAAATTAGTACAAGTAAAAGAAAGCTAATAATTTTAATACCCGATAAAATAGTATAACACTGTGACGAGTTTTTATTTATTAAAAGACACAAGCATTTCCTTAACTATACTTTGTACTTTCCTTAGAAGAAGCAACGAACAATAAGTATCTGAGTGATCTATAATTTCCTTGTTTCAGACTTTTTGTTTCCCCGAAGGCTTTTATTTCAGGGATGGAGTATGCGTGGTAAGGTATAACAGCAGCCAAAACGACCCTTCAATGGTATATAAATTACGGAAAAAAACCACCCAGATTGAAATAACCCTAGAGGCACTTTGATTGCAGTCAGTCAAGGTTTCACACTGAATTATTCAGTTCAGAATATATGCAAAAACCAACGCCGAAACCCCAAGCAGAAGTAAGCGGTTTTATATATGCATACACATATCGGTTTAGAGATGCCAGTATTCAGATTTTATAAAATTATTATGATACTGAGTTCAGCAGTTTAATATTTTACGCGTGGCTTCTTTCGAATTGCAAGCCTCTGTTACAGACTTACTACAATTGAAAAAAAAAAACTGAAGCGGTTCTTGAATTTTAAAAATAAAGTAAAACTTTTTATGTAGGCACTCTAATATTTCCGTCTTAAGTTTTATTCCGATCTTATTAGTAGGAGCGTCGTAATCGCCAGTTAAAATCTCGACGTATCCCCGCTCGTTGCAGCATGCCGAGCGCAAGAGAACGTGAGAAAAGAGAAAAACTAGCAAAACTGACGTCATCGGCGGGGTCAGATGACCCTTGCTCGCAAATAAGCTGGCTCAGGGATGCTCACAAAGATGTCATGACGCTTTTGACAGATGACAGGCAGCAAAGAGGCTCTCCTCAAGCTCTCCAGCAATCGCTACGCATATCTTTCAAAAGCAATGCAGTTTACTTTTACTTCTGCAAAAACGGATTGCCATAATTGAATTCACGGTTTGAAAAGCTATAGAAGTATGCTCCCAAATCATATTTTACGTAAAGTACTTGAGCTTCCTTTTAAAGGACGACCTACAGAATCTTCTTCAGCCGGAAAGAAACCTGGTTCCAGTTTCCTTCTCTCCAGGTTGTTCGTCGGCTATTAAATGAACACGGCATCTTTAAACAGGCTGTTCGTCGGCCTTTAAACGACTAAGGCATCTTTACTTGTCCCACTTAAATAACGAGGAGGGCGGCGGCCTTTTTACGACAATCTTACGACAGTTTCTAAAACTGTAAGTAAAAGTAATTAGCGTGTATGGTCTCTTTCTTTAGCTGTGCACGTATCATCCTTGACAAGGCAGGTCAGGCGCTTGTAAAGTTTCAGCGCACGTTGTACGTATGTCATCCGTTCTGTCAAGGGATCGTGTCACTGTGGTTCAAGAGCATGTAGGCCTGGCACTCAACACAAATGGCCTCCGTGAGCGGACACCTGACTGGGCGGAGAAGTTGCTATCTTGATTTTTTCTGGCGTTATGAATTTCGCTGTGTCGGTTATCTGTGTTACCTCAATATTTCCGGTTGCATTGTTCAGTTCGATGGAGCGACAATGCAATCTCAACAGTGTTCGTCCGCAGAAAGCTTGGTTCTGAAGCGCGAGTCGAACAAATCCTGGGGAATTACCGTTTTATTACAGCCATGCCTATTGAACATGAAACCTGTTAATACGGGAACCTGATTTTTAAAAAATGGGTTCCGTGCAAACGTACGTATCCCTTTTCCTACCACTCCCTTCCACCTTACGAGAGAGGCAAGGTTGTAGCTGCGCATCTCAGCTGCGTGAAGGCAGAGACGCTGGTGCAAAGAACGCTCCGGTAGAAAACTGAAACCTAGAAAAGCGTTCGAATTCATCAATTTTCGGAACACCGTAGAATGCTCTATGTCCATTAAATCTTTCTAAAAAAGTTCATTTAGTGGTTTTGGCTGGTGTTTAGCAAGTTTCAAATTAGAATCATGTATATTTTTCATAATTAAAAAGGGAGTTAGCAAGTTATATTCAATATTTTTTTTACCCAATTTTTATGGGTTTCTTTGCAAAATTCCGACGTCCGCATTGTTTGCGGTTCGCTCCAGTGAAAAACGTTTTTTTGTTAACCACTTTATTTTTAGGGATTTTTAGATTTTGGAAAGTACACCCGGTACTTTCAATTCAAGGAGTCCAGCATATCGTACAAAAGAACGTCAAAACCACACCAAGCATTGTTAGCACGTGGATCGAAACCTCGTGCTGCAGAGCCCAGGGATCGTGGGTTCAATCCCCACCCTGCCCATTTCGATCTGGATCAGCATCGTACCGGCGTGCGGTCGTGTATCACTACTGCGTGGTGCACGTTAAAGACCCCTGGCTAGCGGTTGTACTGCACTGTCTAAATTTGTCATCTACAGCTGAGAGACAAGTCGCCCGTTGAGGCAGACTAAGTTCAAGCTGTATAAACATACCCACACCCGAAACTGATACTACCTTCCGCGTCTGCATGTATTAAAACCTGAAATGTCTTGAGATTTATACATTCACTCCTGGCTGACATTGCAAATATTCCGGGACATTTATTTCTTTGTACCTGGGAAAAATATTTATGGAAATTAGGAGATTTTAAATGGGGTGCGTGTTATGAGCTCAAGGCTATTACAGTTTTGAATAGAAAGTTTCAATGTATTGTTCCGATACCTCC
>JAZHYW010040443.1:0-17242 GCA_037355805.1 Ixodes ricinus | reverse complement strand
ACATCGGTAACTAAAAAACGGTCGACAAAGGTGCCGCCATTGGTCTCATATTATTGGGCGAAAGCGTTTGTGATTATTGTTATCACGCTGAGGAATCTACATTAGACAAATGCGAATATAGCGCGTGCTATAAATGCAGGCTGCAGCCCTCTAAAATAATCTTTCCGTTAGAGAAATAAATGCAGCATTATATATATATATATATATATACACATATAATTTTTTTTTTTTCATTTAAGCGGGATGAAAATACGACCCGCCGAGGCAAGCGCAGAGTTATTTTTCTTTAGAACATGTCACGACAATGCAATGTTTTTGGAAATTAAATCTAAAAGTCAGCCGCCTCGGTGGCTCCGGAGCAAAGCGCCGGCCTTCGGATCCCCAGGTGGCGGGTTCGAATCCCAGCCGAGGTGCCTGCAATCTGATGGAGGCTTATTGCAGATAAGGCGCGGTGTAACTGAGCTTTCAGTTGCACTTCTAAAGATCCCCAGGTGGTCTGAATTATTTCTCAGTCCTCCGCTGGGGCGTGCCAGATCCCCGTCGTTGGTTTGACACGTAGAACGCCCAAATATGACTTTCAAAACCAAAAGCCGACCAAAAGCGGTCAGGGGATCTGACATACTTTACCGGGAGTTCACGTATGATGTTACGTTAGCCCTTTGAAGTGACCGCGCAAATTGGCTTGTTAACGTAGAGTGCTTTACTACAGAGGTGCCCAAAGGTGGTGGATTCGTTATTTGAAAGAATGAAGACATAAACCTTTTAAGTGAAAAGAAAAAAAAACATATTTCTATGGGTAAATTTTTGTGAAATCTCTTTTTCGCGAAACTATCAAAAATTTTCTGGGCAACTGAGGCATTTATTATGATTGAAAAAATGGGTGGTATAAAAAGAAAATACAGTATTACATAATGTAGCCTTCATTTCGCCAGAATTAATGCCACCGTGGCCAGAAATATTATTTGGTATTTACACGCAAAATAAGAAAGAAAAAAAAGCTTGTTTTTGTTTTTTCCTCCATGTAAAATAACCTTACTAAAATCTTAATGATTACTTCCATTATCTATAACTACGTCTGTGTGCTAAATAGCTTCGCAATCTGTTACAAATCTGTTTTATGCGGTTATTTCATAGGGCCAACGAAACCTTGTGAACTCCCTGCAACGCAGTTCATGTGACCTAAGCAGCGGCGTAGACTTTCCATTTTCCCGGGGAGGCAGGCTGAGAAGTTCTCCGGGGGGGGGGGGGCACATTATTTTTTTACCAGAACTGGACACTGAAGCTAACGAAAGCACGCTGGGATTCCATTTCCTATGTATTTTGTCAGTGAAAGCCAACGTGGGCGTTATTTTGTTTACATGCCACTACTAGAAGCTCGTTACATGGCACGTAAACAGCAGTCTCGGTAAGGATCGTGGCCCGGGCCCAAAAGAAGGGGGGGCCCCCCCCCCTTCCTTCGGATCTTTCTGTGGAGGCATGAGCCCCGATGCCCCCCCCCCCCCCCCTCCGCAGTCTACGCCTATGGACCTAGGATTTGACAATCCCCTCTTGCTTTGCTTTCCATGCACACAGACACAAAGTTGAAACAAGACCTACCAGATTCTTGTGAATTCTGGGCGACTCTTGGTACGATACGGTCGCTGCTGCCGTGCCGACGTTTTTGGATATTTCTGGTAGCTGCTCCCCCTGGCAAACTGCCAATTTCTCGGGTCCCTGCAATCACGCATCAAGAAGCTTCCTTTTTGTCGCCATAATGATTAAAAGTGTAAAACTTTAAATACTGTTTTCTTTAGTGTTGCACACCTTTGTAAAAAAGAAAAAAAAAAAGTTTATCCTCTGATGTTGAGATGTTAAAAGAAACCGTCCGCGGATTTTACAGTGACAGATCTACAACTGGAGTTTCAGTGGAATGACAGGGCGAGGAGAAGGAAGGCTGGGGAGGAGGAAGCAGATGGACTGCTGGAGACGAGGAAAAACATCCCTCTCGTTCCAGCACCTTCACTGGCGATGCCGTTTTTTATTTCAGCATGTTTCCTGTTTTTATGGTCGCCTTTGAAAATAGGGTAAAACCGTCTGAGTGTATAATAGGGCGCCCGCCTGAACATAGCAGGATGGCTCGCCAAGAACCAAATGGTGCTTCGGAAACCAGGCACCGAAATACAGGCGACAATGCCGCGATTCTTTGATGTCTCCGAGGGCCACCGTGGTAGTGGCGCTTCAACACAGACTGCAGTGCGATGTCTCCCCTTACAACCTGCGTTGCTGCTAAGGCCTCCTCTTGCCTTGGGAGTTTGGAAACTTTTTTCCCTTGACTTGCTACATCTGTAGACCGTCCCCCGTTCAAGAAGGGCTTTCTTTTCGCGCAGACCGTCTCCCCGCCTCGGGATTGGCTCTCCACATGGAAGGCAATTACCCGACCGCCGTGGTTACTCAGGCCCCAAAACAACAACAAAAATGCAGTTAAAAAAAAAAAAAGCTAGCAGAAAATTTTGTTTTTGTAGGTAGCAGTTTTGCTTCTGTAGTAGCAATGCGTTGGGTATATCCCAAAGTCAAACTTGCGATCTTCATCAAGATCTCTCTCAAGTCGACCTTCGCTACTTGAGATGAGCAACCCTACCTACAGAGCGAGGAGTCTGCATCGATTGTGGATTGCCAGTGTCCTCAGCACACGTCTATATCTAGCGCACCACAACTGGAATTTAAAAGAAACTTTAGATGCCTCCAAAGTTATTGAGAGTGTTCCGGTATGTTGACGATTATTTAATCGTTCAATTCCTGGATCTTTGACTTTTCATGTTACTCCACCGTTAATGCTGGTCCTACTGAGCCCAGGGCACGGTGTCGCAGGGGAAAAAAACGCTATTACCATTCAACTCCAGAGTGCGGTATGCCTCAATAACTCACAAAATCTTGCTTCCATTCCATCGCAACTAGTTTCCGACGAGCAAGTCTGTAGACTAAAACACGCAGAGATATCCAATCTCCTATTAACATCCATGGCCAAAGAGCTCATCAACGAAAGTAGGCAAGATGTCTGCGTTCAACAAAAGCAAAGAGATAGAACAAAGAAGTGGTGGTAAATACAGACTAAAAACACGGACAAAGAAGCACACAGAACAGCGTAACTTGCAACTCCTGTGCGCTTGCTTTCTTTGTCCGTATTTTGTTATGCGCATTTGCCACCATGCCTAAGTACCAACTAGCCCAACTCGCAGTTTTAGAAAAAAGAAGCCCCTCATTGTGCCATATATTCATAATTTTTCTCACGGACTGAATAGCTAACGGAGTAAGCTTGGAAGACATATCTTCTCAGCTCCTAACTATTAAACTTCGCAGCTTGTGCAAAAAAGTAAATACCTCCCAAATACAACTGCCAGCTGCAAAAAGAAGCATAAGAACACCTTTGTCCTTTGTACATAGAATTGGTGGTGCACTCCTCCCCCCTTTCTTGTGCATGGAAAACTATACATAGGCCAGACCGGAAGGTACCTGAACGATCGCCTTCGGGAACGTAAGAACACTTTCACCAACAAAGACTCCGGACATTTAGGCATCCACTGTCGAGACTGTGGCTGCTCAGTGCCGCTGAGCAACTGCGCCGTGCTGGCAAGCACCCCAGGCGAAAATCGGTCCACTTCCAGCTGGATTATGAAACTGGAAATGGAGAGTCCAAACCAGCTGTCAAGAGAGATTAGTGAGACAGAAAATATCGCAATACATAAGGATAGATGTGTTAGTACTCCGTCTTTAACCTTATCGCGAAAAGAACTAGACTACCTAGCCTTACATTAATTTCAATTTCAGTTAGTTTACGGTTTAGCTTCCTACTGAGAAAAAAAAAAAGACCAATTATTTTCCCTGGCCCTAGTCCATAATACAAAGAGAAGAAAAAAGTGTAGTTATACCAGAGAGTTGTTAGTCAGCGCTGCGTAAGGGTCGCTTTCTTTTGTGTGTGTGGACTTCAGTGATTGCTTTGCGGGTGCGCTGTTCCCCCTGTACATCATGTGAACTGCTAGTTTCAGTTTCGGTTTTCCGGTTTTGCATTTGTCGTCCATCGTCTCCGTAGTGGATTGCTCGCGTCGTAGTGAATTGATCGACACTTATTTCGCGCGACGCAGTAAGTACCCTTTTCTTCTCGACATCAGACACTAGCGAATAACGAAATAATATCGATTTTGCTAGCAATGAGCTGATGGAACACGCCGAGATGTATGAATGCATGGCACTCCCACGGCTCTGGGCACGCCGCACCTATTCACCCCATCAGTCCAAAGGACCCTGTTTCAGTGGCGCGCCTAGCGGCGAAACGTTGTACTTGCGACAACGGTGGCGGTCGTGCGGTGCGGTGCATTGTTTTCCGACTCTTCACAGCAGCGAGTTTCTTGGAGGTGAGATTGATTTCATGATTTCTAGACTTCTCCTTATTCAGCAAGCGGGTACCTTTCTTAGCAAGGTAGAACAGCGCTGTGTCTGTGCCTTCCTTGTTTCTTCAGTCAGTGTTTTTTTGCGCTGTTTCACCTTGATGATCCGATGTGGCGTATCTAGGGTCAGCGGCACCCCGTGTGGTGGCCCGCGTCGTTCCTGCAGCATCGGCAAACATTCGGGTGATGGTAGCCCAACTCGAACGATATCCGAAGCTCAGCCCGTGCTGTATGCCTTGTCAACTTCAGCACATGTCTGTGATGAACACTGACGGTATATAATCAGCGTCAGATCATGTAGCCGCTGTAGTTATTGCGAGTTGAAGAGAACGAATGGGTGTTTTTGCAAGTTATTAACATCAAGGATTAGTTTTCAGTTATATTTACTGAAAGTACAAACATGCACGACCTATGTTACATGTAGTACACATCATTGATGCACCCAAACATGTTTTCGTTGTTGCTGAACTCCACAAGAAAGTTGTCCCCGAGAATAGAAGCATTGAAAGGACTTAAATGTGACTGATTGATACGACGTTATTTAGAGGTACAAGAGTGTATGGGAGGAATACCTGAAAAGCAAGATCCTAGTGGCCTCAGAGAGACAGCAGAACGTTTGGCAGCCACCTCACAGGAGTGTCGTTCTCAAGTTCTTTCCCAAACTTCGACCGCCTCCATATCTTGTTTAAACTTCACAGTTTTTGGGTGCAAAATAAAAGCAGTCGAGGATTGCTGTTTACAAGTGAGACAAATATAATTGTCAAAATAACACCCCCCAACAGGGATGGGCAGATGGAGAGTCCCGTCAGGAAGAGAATCGTAAAAAGAAAGAGGGGGGGGGGGGGTAGTTTTATAAACATATCGTGTTGTAAACGTTTCTCTGGCCTGCATCTTTGGCACAGACCAGGAAGCGTAGCCCTGAAAACTACTTTATTTTTCTAAACACTTGCCAGACAGCACACTTTCGCGGTGCTAGACACTTGTGCCGTTCCTCACAATGATGCACCAAGCACAAATAATTTGTCTCTCAAATATACGGGTTCTGCGCTGCAGCGTGCATTTTGTACCAGGAGATTCAATCTTCTCGGCAAGAACAAATCACATTGACTGCCAGCATACAATGCAATGACGTCACATGCAAACCATGTCTTGATCGCGCAAACCAGTTCAGTTTCATGGTGAAATGTGGTGTTCGCAACACTAGCAAAAGTAGATGTCGAAATTGTAAAGTTGTGCTGTATGTATAGCAGTCTCAATAATATACAGCAGCCTAATAAAATGTTAGGGAGCTTGTCTGATAAAGCACACAGCCGTGAAAGCCCAAAACAAGTGCTCATAAAACCAAATATAACATCAACCTCTCGAGGCAGTATTCTGCGAAATTTTTAGTTTGTGCAAGCCCATTCCCGAGTGTGACTTGTGTTAGGATTAGAAGAATTTTCGTTTTTCCTTCGGGCTATTTATATGTAATATGGAATATTGTATTACATATCTATGTATTTCTTTTTGCAGTAAGGCATCATGCATCGAATTCTTTTAAGATTATAATTTATTATCTTTCTCTTTCTGCACATTTCGTGTCTTTCCCTTCAGATCTATCATGTGAGCACAAAGTCCTTTTGGCATACCCCGCGACCAGTGTTTCACACTGCCAAACCGGGAACAAAAAACCATGTTTCAGGAGACTCAACGGCTAGCATATTTTTGAGTATCGTCCTCCCGTGTCGGTCTCAAGCAGTTGTGCGAACTTCATACAGTCTAACTTATTGGGGATAATAAAAATATATTTAATTACTGACCAAAGATTTGACAACTTAAGTGAAGGCCAATCACCTTAATGATATACATCACATGGAAGTGAATTCTGAAATTATCTGAAAGATGTTCCGCAAATCTTCTCTGGCGTTTTTATCCTCAATTGACATACGTGTAAAGTGATTTGGGAGAGCCTTAAACTAAGTTTTTGATTTTGAAACTGATTTAAATAACTATGTATTCCTGATAATATATAATGTCTCACACATATAGAAGTATACTATTGCCTCTTTTATGTCATGAACAGCAATTTTATTTGTCTGTGGGCTGCACAATAACAAAGTACACAGGGGTGCCTGGAGGAAGTATGACAGCTACGCACTCATACCATCTGAAAGTGGCCAGTTAAGTAGCTGTCATGTCGAATAGAGCATAAAATACTACTTTGTTTTTTAACAAAAATTCAGCAATTAGCGAGGATGATGGTTATTTGCAAATTGAATTGACTGGTGGGCGTCTTGTCAAGAACCAATTTCCACAGGCAGGCTTTGCTGTTCATCTTGTATAAGAAAATATTTGCTTGGGCACAAAGTTTTAGGTTAGATTTGATCAGAGTACGAATTGTGTATATGTAGATTTAACTGAACAACTTCGATCACTATTTTCTGCATGATTCTTTGAGTGCATCATGTTGCTGAGTGTAAACACTTTGAAAATTTTGTAAATAATATTGCTTTTAGCCCAGTTTCATCGACGTCATACATATTGTTAAACATATTTTGTAAACTATATTTCACAATATATATGGCAGCAGCTGCCCATTCTCTGATTTTATGCGCTGTAATTAATTGCTTAGTTCACGTGCAACTATGACTCAACTTGTAATACTGCGACAGAAAGTTGTATCAATCGCGTATATTTTAGGCAACCTACCACACTTTGTGGCAATCTTTCGATTCAGGTACAATATATGACCGAGGTAAACAAATGGATGTTGAGTCATACAAACACAACGTTTCAAATGTTCATCACAATTTTTTTTTTTCTGTTGCATAAAATCAAATAACGCAATTTCTTATTTTTGGTACCTAAAAATACAAGTGGATTTTACGTAGGATAAAAAGAAAACTATATAGTTACTGCTCTCACAGCAAAAATAATGCCTGCTGCCAAAATAATGCAGAAAATAAATTCTTGATTTAGCAGTTCAAGTCAGTTCAAACTGGTTTGAATTGTTACCTCTGCTCCCAGAACTGATCCGAAAGCCAGTGACCCTAGAACCCGAACCTAACGGATAAACATTTCGGTACGACACTTTGGTCACGTGCAAGCCGTGTATATTGCCACTGTCGGTCCTTGTTCCCTGAAGTATCCTAGCACCAAGGAGCATGCTACGTAGTGTAGTTACAGATACTGCATGTGCTTAGGATCTGAGCATTTGCCGTTTTAAAGAAAAAGCCTAAAACAAATGTGCCATCTTGGCATTTTTGGATGCCTTCTTTTGGTCATTTACTTCAAATCTTCTATACGAAGATGGCGACAGTGCGTCGTGTACGTTGACCTTCATTTCCAGCATTCTCGTGGATGCCTGGGTAATTTAGATATATTACTTTACCTGGCGTCATCTGTTTTGCTGCTACGTTGTTGAGGCTGGTGTAGCTTACGCTAGCGTTCTAATTCTTTCCAAGCTGGTTATGTATGTGAGAGGAAGCCACATGCTCACGCACTGTGGCAGTTATGCCATGCTCGACAATGTAGCATGACATAGTTGGTGCCGAGTATAACTGCAACGATTATGTCTCGTAAATATTGGGCACTCTAACCATCAAAGTATATGTCACTCCATTGTGAACTAAATGATTGTACCGCGGAAAGGGTTTAGCAGCACTCGAAACATTTGCAAGGAGGACGAACCGACAGCTGGCAAACCTAATTTGACAGCGGACATTGCTCTAAAACTTACCTATGGCTGACAACGTTACTCCGAAGGTTATGTATTTGTTTACTTTCCAGCGAGTTCTAGACCTGCCTTTTTTGTGTGTTTGCAGCTTGCCTTCAGCTTGGCGAGAAATATTTCTCATCCACCGGTTCTGAACTCGATTACAAGAGTGGAGGGGGGTCAGTGACTGGGCGTGTTAATGCACTGCAGCTCAAATAACGTGGATGAAAGCTCGTGCTGCAGGATCCGGGGTTTAATCCCTGCCCTTGCCAGTTTCGATCTGGATGAGCGTCGTACCGGCATGCGGTCGCGTGTCGCCACTGCAGCGGTGCACGTTAAAGGGACACTGACAGTATTTATGCTCGCCAAGGTTTTTACTTGTACATGACATATGAGATCCCAACAAGCCAGAACACAATTTGCGGCTGGAAATTAATTTTCTTTCCGCCCGAAAACCGCCGAACGAGAAGTGGCCGGTTTGAGTCGCGCTCACTCTCTTCTTCGTGGTCAAGTGCCGTTTTCTACAGTTTTGACACAACTACCAAAGATAATCATTGTTGTGGGTCATTGAAAGCACGCACTCGATACTAAAAATAGACAAAAATATTATATACATTTTTTGTATCTTCTAAAAAACTGCAAATATGTCGATTGAAAAAAAAAAGTCGCACAGTTACTGTGACTTTTGGTAACTTTCTCCTCCACTATATTTATTCTTCGTCCCCAGCTCAGTTTCGGTTTCAAGCAGTTGCATTTTCCGACATTATTAAGAATATATGTGACGCGTTAGAAAAATATTGATTGGGTAGTCTTCTGACACCGTTATAGATCGCCTGGCAATAAACTAAGAATGAAATAGTTTACAAATCTCTGTAATGTCTGAATTAGAGCGCAGCTCTTATGAGGAGAAGGAGGAGGGTACGGAGAGGAGGGTATGTCCCTGCTCCCGTCCGTACCCCACCCTCCTTCTCCCCTGCTCCCCTCTTATTTAGCGGGAACTATTGCTAAATTTCCTCCTAAATTTAGGGGGAAAATTTCCCTCTAAATTTAGTGGGGAAATATTCCCGCTAAATTTAGCAGGAAAATTTACCAACATTTTCCCGCTAAATGTAGTGGGGAAATTTAACGGAAATCTTCCTCCTACATTTAGCGGGAAAACTGAATTGATTTTGAGGTCATGTAACATCAATTTCCCCGCTAAATTTAGCGGAAAAATTTCTGCCAAATTTAGCGTGACGTTGCATTTCCCATAATGTGATGTCACACGTGACATCACATGTGATGTCATCAGGGTAAAATTTCCCCACTAAATTAAGCGGAAAAATTTCCACTAAACTTAGCAGAAAAATTTCCTGCCAATTTAGTGAAAAATTTTCCTGCCAAATTTAGCGGGAAAATTTTACCCTCGTGATGCCACACGTGACGTCACGTGCGACGTCATTATGGGAAACGTCCCATAATGCAACGCGCAGTTACGTTGACGCTTCTCAACCCGGAACCCAGTGCCTAAGAGCTGCGCTCTTATAAAAATATTTGGGAGCTGTTGGTCTCCCTTTAGGACCCCAGGCTAGCGGTCGTACTGCACTGGAAGAATTTCTGATTTACAATGGAGACGACAGACACCCATCATGGTAGAAAACCCAGAGACAAGGAGCAAAAGGGGCAAGAACAACACCGTCTCAGAGTGTGGTTCTTGTCCCTTTTGCTCCTTGTCTCCGGGTTTTTCTACTATGATTCGTCACCAGCTCTCCTGTGTCTTCACTCTAATTCCTTTGACAGGCACCCATTGGGGCTCACTAACCTCCCGCTGTCTAAACATGCAACATGGTTACAGTTACAGGAGCCTCGTGGAAAACGGCTTGGCTTCTGTGAGACGGCGTTTGGCGAGTGCCGTCGGAGCCTGACCCCATCCAACAGTTCGTATGGAACCGAATCAGTCTTCAGGTCATGGTAAGTTCTGTTTCCCCCTGTGGCTTTACTACGGCCGGTCGTAGTTTAGAGCAGTTCTTGTGCAGCTTTCCCCGGACACCTAGGGGTCCGTGCTAATTCTGAGAACTTTTGCCAGGAGGCGTCCTCAGTAGCAGGCTTCACCACGCTAATGAACACTCAGGCAAACTTAAGAAATGTTCGGACCTTTGTCAAATTACATTGTTCGGCACCGCGCCGACGACACGTGTCCGCGAAAGCCACCAGAGACGCGGAGGGGCGCGGAGCGACCTGGTCCGGGATGGTCCCCGGCTTTCCCGCTTGGTGGCGTCCGTTTTGCTGGAGTCGCTGAATAGGCTCCTTACGGGAGCCAGAGTTGTGCGTCCGTTTTCCACATGCCACCGCACAGCTATTCACCGAGACTGATCGCGTCAGGACAGAGAATCCTACGGCATGCAGGAAAGTCGGTTCGTTGACGTTTCACGCATCCATGCAGGCGTATGTTCTCCTGCTTTTGCCTCCTCTCCTTCCCTGTTTTCCAAGCGTAGTGCCGTGTTTCGCTGAATCCTCACGTGACCGGTTGCAATCGACGGAGCACGGCTCCTACATGCGCGAGGAGTGGCTTTGTCTGGATCATTTAAGATTTCAAGACTGCTGAACGCGCAGCTCTGGCTCCCGTAGAGAGCCTTTATAGGAAGTCGAAATCCCAGAAAAATGTGTGCATGGTGATGAGGGTTGGGCTTGGAGAAGCCGAAAGCAGCAAACTAAGAATTTTAAGGAGGTTCATGGCAGTGGTTAGTTAATGTTGGGCAAGTTAAATGTGAAGTTCCTCTATGTGGTATTCAGGGCACTTCTGGCCACCTTGATGGGCTGAAAATCCTTTCCGGTTCGGGTATTTGTTGCAGGCTTTCAAGAAGCAACATCTTAGCAAAGTTTTGTGTTTTGTAATTAAGGGAGTGGCGTGGCCTCAAAAAATATTTTTTGTTTATTGGTCTATTTCAATGATTTTTTGCACAGGCATGCAGTTTATTGTGCTGATTTCATAACTGCAATCAGATTTCAGATATCTCTTCTTTGTCAAAAGTTATTGACAAAATAAAATATTAATCAGCTAATTTCAGGAAAATTTTAAAATACCTTCCTATTAAAATTTTAATGAAAAATAGGTATCAATTGCTTCCTAAAGAAATGCCATACAAGCTAAAGCTATTTTTATTTCTTTAGCACCATATAATCATGTAAAAATTAAATGAATAGAAGACATACAATAGTGGCTATAACAATGTCTAATAATGAAATGCCAGTTTTATATACCACAAAATATCATAATAAAAATAGCTTTAGCTTGCAGTCTAGTTCATTCCAAAGAAAATAGTACCAAGTTTATGAAAATCGAGTTGAGCGCAAGTGAATCAAAAGCCTTCCTGGCCGGAGAAGAGGCTGAAAAACCAAAGCTGAGAAAATCGACTTTGAAATTTGGGTATGCATAACTAACAACATTGAAGCTTTAGATGGGTGGAATGCCTTTGGTTTGAATTTCATACTAAGGGAGAGACACGGGGTAGGGAAAGCAGCCCCATATACAACAGTTGGTTAGCCCTCAGAAGGCTTTTTAGGGACGCGGGGACGTTTCAAAGCACCAGCTTGTGAAAGGCCGGCTATTCCGCACTGCTCACATTTGCTGGTCGAAGAACACGTTCAATATGTTCAAATCCACGATCACAAACTGCTTGCCGAAATCTGTCTCTTATCCTCGACAGTCATTGAGGAGGTCAAACTTCCGCGCGGGCAGACTTCGCAGGCTGGTCCTACTTTCATCTCGATCAGCCCGCTGACGACGTTGAGCACTTTCGCTGTGTAGAAACCTGCGAGTGAGTCGTGACGCACCAGGGCCGGGGCCATCGTCTTTTCATAGCTCACATCAGAGGCGGGCACTCCGAAGATGATTCAGCCGCTGGCAGCTGAAATTGCTGCATGTCCGCCGCGAGCAATGCCGCTAGGCTGATGCGAGCGAAGTCCCTCTTGTTCTACGCCCGACGCTCCGCTTGCCGCTACGCACGCTAGCTGCGTGAAAGCTCCACGATAGGCATCGCTGATCACTACCGATGTCTCCTAAAGACGTCGAGCTAAACCAACGAGGCGCTACAACCAAAGCAGGCGAACGCCTGAGAAATAACGTGCTCGAAACCAAAACGCAACCGCTAGCAGACGACAAACAACGATATCGGCGCTTCCGACTCCTACGCGTCACGAGGAAGGAGAGGAGAAGTACATTTTTCAGGAGAGAGGCGCGCTGCCGGCCAATAGCGGCAGCGCAGCGCTGCGCCCGTGCTTCTTAGCCAATCGGTAGCTCGGCTCTTTCTCCGGGGAATCGTGGTATTCTGTGCTTTTCCCGGCGGGACGCCATTTTTAATGCGCCAAAAATGTAGACAAAAGCAAGCTTTAAGCAAGACCAAAATGGCCGGCGTTGAGCGCATAGTGCGGAGCGCGAAGGCCACGCGTTGTCCGGACGGTCGGTTTCTCTTCGGGAGGTTTTGGGCGCGTTCAGCTGACATAATTATCATTTTTTTATACTTTGAGTTTGAATTACGCTATAATATTTTGGAGAGAGGTGCTTGGTATGTATAGCACCCAAATACAAAATTTTTGAAAAATTAACTTTTCAGCGATCTTTGCATTTCTAGGACCCGCGTCCCCTTAAATCAGTCTTGTGGTGTTCTGCTTGCCCGGTGGCTATGAAGATGCCAACGAATTGTGTGGTTGACTGCACGGCTTTGATTCGAGAGATCTTCGTGAAATAAAAACGCCGCAGGGCCGTGGTCATGGAGCATAGCCCTGGCCTCAGTTATTTCCAATCGCTTTGATTATGCGTCGATTTCACACAAACACTTGGAATCTTTTATTTTTATATCAAGGTTCCACACATTTGACTGTTCCAATGGGTTATAAGGGGCTGTATATAAAGATTGATCGAAAGAATAATTTGTTTGCCACTTTCAAACATTCAAAGAAAAATATAACTAAATTTACATTTTAGTTTGAGGCATATGCTGCATACGTTCCATACATGAAGAGATGCTGACTATTTTTAGACATTTAATATTACAGTATTAATCAATTTTTTGTTAAAGCAAAATGCTTTTGATCAATAAAACTGCGCCGAACTTGACATAACAAAATAAACAATTTAATCAAACGTTTCGTCTCCCATGCGGGAGACATCATCAGTGAAACCTTCAAGCAGGAATGAGAGAAAAACTTCGACAGTCCTATTTAAGCAAATCCGCGTGCACATCGGGGAGGGGGCCGCGGTTGGAGTTGCAAGCCGATGAGTCACTTCGGATGAACCATGATTCGACGCAACCTGTGGGACCCCACCTTGTTCACGCGCCCAGAGTGGACGCATTCTCAAAGTCGAAACTGTGACCCGTATTCCAACAATGGTCTACAGTTCTGCTCTTAGCTCTTGAGAGCGTCGGGCCTTTGCCATGCGTCCCTTTTATGTTCTTTAGGCGGTGTAGCGCCTCCGGCCTGTCTCCCAATGTAGGATGCGCCACAGTTCTAGACAATTCGTATTGCGTAGCAGCTTGGGCGAGTTGGTTGACATTACGACACACACACAGCGCACTATAGAAAACAACACTCACTCCAGACACACGAAAATAAAGCGAAATTCAAACAAACCGCGCTGACTCAACTCTTTTATAATCTTTGTCTTCTTCAACCTCTAGCGACGCCGAATTTGCCAATTACACCTGACAGAAAAAGAGAAAAAATCTTGGGCATCTAGGAGATCGAAGGGCGTGATTTGGCAAATTCAGCGTCGCTAGAGGTTGAAGAAGACAAAGTTATATAAAGGAGTTGTGAGTCAGCGCGTTTGTTTGAATTTCGCTTATTTTTCGTGTGTCTGGAGTGAGTGTTGTTTTCTATAGTGCGCTGTAGGCTGTGTCGTAATGTGCAACCAACTCGCCTAAGCTGCTACGTTAACAAGATACATTTCTAGTACATCGGGCTTTTCTCCGCATCTTCCTGGACCCCAAGTTTCCTCGTCATCTGGATCGCCATTAGCGTATGTCAGGCAAGAAGCTTGGATTCTGCATCCGCAATAAGCTGATACCACCTGAGGTAAAAGTCCTTTTGGAATCTTTCGCTCTCATCAGTCGGCCACGGCACTCGATGATGTAAGATACTACAATCGGAATGGCATAGACAGACACGTTTTACCGGACTTCTTTACGTGAGCCTATGCAATCTTCCCGTATGGGATGAAGCATTTGGCGTGAGCACTCTCTGCACGCGGATCGCCTAACAGAATATTTATGGCGGCTTACTTTGAGACATCTCTGCCATCTAACACCCAAAAAGGTGAAAGGTCCCAGCAATCCTGTGCATGTCATAGGTGACATTCATCTCCCCAGGCTGTGCAAAGTGTCTTCAGTCTTGGTCCCAAATTTGCTGTGGAACCAAAGAGGTCACCGCACGAAATGCTTTCGTTTGTCCGCCAGGTCTCGCGCCGTGCTCCTGAGTTGGAAGTCGACCGGGTTACATCTGAAGGAGTTGACCTGCTACTCGCAAGCACCTCAGGCCTCTTCTATATCTACCAGGAGGGTGGTTAAATATTTGCAAGAGCATTCCTTATTTATTTTGCCTGCCGACAAAGAAGGAGGCTTTGCTGTCATGCACCACGATATGTTTGGGACAAAAGCATCCTCAGCGATTGAGTCCGTTTTCCAATGTCACGATGATGTCTCCCTGAGTAAGGCCAAAAATATGCTAAACAACTGTGCAAGTCGTATGAACTAAAAAATCTTTGCACCCACATCGATCGCAACAAGTTGCTAAGCCTCAGTGTATTTTTCAGTGCCAAAACCCATAAACCGGTTACCCCTTCAGAGTCATTGTATCTGAAAAGGGAACTTGGCAAAATCACTCTCCTTTTCTCAAAGAAAAAGCTAACCTTCTTACGGTTGACGACCCTTTCTTAATTAGGAGCTCCAACGAGGTCATCCAATTCCTGTCACAGCAGAGTTAGTGAACACCAAGCAGCTTTTTCCATCGACATAAAGACCTTACTACATGAACTGCCCCAGGATGGCCTTTTGCGATGTGTAGAGGAAGTATCGAGTTCTTTTGGCGGCATAGCCTTCCAAAATGCCGGGTGTTTCGAAGACAATTTTCTACATCTACTCTCGGTTTATCTACACTCGCACCTTTATTACCTGGAAAGAAAACGTATCCTTCAGAAGAAAGGTGTTGCATTGGGTCTTGCATAGCCCAGTGCTAAGTGATCTCTATCTCGCTCACCAAGACAGACTGTTGAACAATAGGCTTGACTTCACCAGAGTTGCTAGAGTATTTACGTACGTTGATGATTATTTGATCATTCTTGACGCCGAGAACAGTAACTGTTCCAACTACTATAGCCGGTGTTTTATCAACTTTTAAAACTGCCTAAAACCACTGGAAATTACACATGAGCTCCGGAAGAAAGATCAATCCGATTCCTCGATCTCAGGCTCAATTTACAACACACTCATATATGCTGGAAGTATGAGCCAAGGGGTAAAACCAATTCTTCCGTACAATTCGGCACATTCAAAGCTGGTCAAAAGAGGAATCGGGCCAAATTATGTCTCAACAACTCTCTTCAAAAATCCTGTGAGCACCTGTATTTCAGTAAGCTTTGACGCACAAATTTCCAGACCAACATCCGCCGGATATCCCCGGTCGTTATTAACATCGATAGCAGAGAACATCTTGAAAACAAAAAACAAGGGAACGTATGTCAGACCAAGGGCCAGAGAAAGATCTACGAGGACCTGTCGCTCTTCCCTACTTCCACAGGTTCTCCCATGGCATCAAAAAAATCGCCAACAGGTTCAACATCAATGTCGTCTTCACTGCACCCAATAAGCTTGGCAACTTGTGTAAACAAGTCAACTCCGCCTGATTCCACCGAACAGTCTGCTGCACCAAAAACCATCAGAACAGGTTCGTTGAGTGTGCAGATGGAGTGGTGTACTTTTTCACTTTCAAGTGCGGAAAGTGTACATTGGTCAGACCGGACGATGCCTTAACGATAGGTCTCGGGAACACAAAACCAACTGCACCAGAGCCAACTCAGGCATCTCGGCATACACTGCCGTGATTGTGGGTGCGTCGTTCACCTGCCACCCTGTACAATTTTAGGTAGGAACATAACTAACCAGTTAACTTGAGAAATTATCGAAGCAGAACATATCGCCGGAATTCTAACAACTGTATTAGTACACCTTCTTTACACCTTGACAGAAAAGAGAAAAAATCTTGGGCATCTAGGAGATCGTAGCGCGTGATTTGGCAAATTCGCGGCGCGCTTAGAGGTTGAAGAAGACAAAGTTATATAAAGGAGTTGTGAGTCAGCTGTGGTTTGTTTGAATTTCGCTTTATTTTTTCGTGTGTCTGGAGTGAGTGTTGTTTTCTAGTGCGCTGTGGTGTGTGTCGTAATAGACAATTCAGTTTGTACACAACGCCGCACTAGCGCGTGATTTGGCAAATTCAGCGCCGCTAGAGGTTGAAGAAGACAGTTATATAAAAAGAGTTGTGAGTCAGCGCCGGTTTGTTTGAATTTCGCTTTATTTTTGCGTGGTGTCTGGAGTGAGTGTTGTTTTCTATAGTGCGCTGTGGTGTAGTCGCAATAGACAATTCAGTTTGTACACAACGCCGCACTGGGACTCTGGGGTGTAATCTTTAGGCTTCGAAATGAGGTCACGTAGTTTAGATGGGGTTTTAACGCTGTGCGGATATTCAAAGGGGCGAGGGCCCTGCGAATAATTGCGAAACACCTTTCAGAGTAGGGTATTGTTACTGCCCTGTCCTAAGTCTTCCATTATCCTGGCTTCTTCTTTGTCCCATCTGCTTGCGCTGTTCTCAATAAACGTTTAGGATAATTGCGCTCCCATCAACATGTCACAATAACGGCATCCTCCAGATGCGCGCAATTCAGGATTAGAAGAAATGCGTTCGGACCGATGTAGAAGGGTTTTAACGAGCGGCCCTTTTATGTTCGACAGAATGATGCGAGTTGAAGTTTGAAAGGTTGCCTGTATGCGCAAGCTTTGCGGTACACTGTTACACTGATTAAATTGTTTATTTTGTTATGTCAAGTCGGCGCAGTTTATTGATCATTATGAGTCCCGGCTTTTGGAATATTTTTGCATTC